>JADDOH010016458.1:0-15207 GCA_016648135.1 Agrypnia vestita
TACCAGGTACAGGACTATATTTTTACTGTGTATCTATACATTACGAAGATTGATGGCAAGAGAATGACAGAGTGAAAAATATGTTAAGTATTTTCTCAGAAAAGTGTTCGATTATTACCAGTACTACTTACTATATTATTTATCCCAAGGCGTTTTGAAAGTAATATTCAAGAAATACGAGTTTTATTATTTAAAATTTTATTTCCGAGGTTTGATACCTGGCACACGCCTATCTTCCCAAGGACACTTAAGAACTTTTTTTATGATTGATTACAATCCACAACATTTATAATTGATAAAATATGACTTATACGTTCTACGTAGATATTTCATCAATCACTTAAAAATGAATAATGTGAAAATATTCACGATCGTATTCCTTAGGAGTAGACAAAATGGATAAAATATTCTTTCATGGTACCGGCCACGTTCGCTTTTTTTTAACTCGTCATTATTTTCTTGCCATAATAATAATTATTGGATCATTTATATAGCGCCGTTTTTGTGAATTCTCACCTCAAAGGCATTATAGACTTAAACATTATTTTAATAAACAATTTATCACTTCTGAGCACAGTTTCAGATTTTAAATACAATTTTACATCAATTTCGGGATAAAAACGCGATTATATATAAACTGTACATTTAAGGCTATGTGCACAACTACACATAGCCAGTTTATGTAAAATATTTAAATATCTCTAACAGTTAAGGCAGTGTTCGCAAAAAATCCTTCGCTCGACCATTATTTCGTCGACTTTAGATGTAAAATAGGTCACCACAAAAAGCCCTTTTATTTTAAAGTGATAATATATAACCTATGTCCACTCTGAAAGTCCATTTCAATTTTATTTTTTTTATCTTCATCATTAGACATGACATAGAAAATGGAGCCGCTCACCTCACTAGGAAGAACCTGTGTCGAGATGAGCAGCTGACAATACAGTGAGAAAAAATAATAAAGTTATACAACAAAATACTACATAACTATAAGATTAATCAATTAATTGAGGATATAAATATAAAATGTGGATAATAAAAACAGTAGATATTATATAATAAAAAAAGCAATAGCTCAGTTATAAAATATATATGTAAAAAATTGGTGAAACAATAGTTTCGAAAATTTCCTCCTATATCCAAACATACAAACTTTACCTCTTTATATATTAGTGTAGATTCAACACGTCTCAATTTACGAAGTGTACAATGCTATATAAAAGCAGTAAAGACATAATTGTTTTAAAAGGGCAGGCCAATAATGATATACCGGTTAATGTTTAGTTTTATAGCACAGTTTACTTGTAGCTACTTCTAATTTAATTATCATAATACACAGACATTACTTTTGTATGACATATTAAGTGCCCCATTAAGTTTCTCACGCTAAATATAACAATTAATATTTTAAATTTGTTTAATTTAAACTCAAGTCGATTCGTTCGTTAATAAAAATACCAATTCGTATTACTGAATTGACTTGTCTAAAAAAATGACAGCCGTATTTCCAATTTGATTAAACAGAAAATGTTTCTGCAGATCAAACAATTGAAACATTCCAGAAGAATTTAAAAACATTTTTGATAGATGAACTAGGTTTGATAAAATTAAATTCACGGAATCAATTAAATTATTTTTGGAATTACAATGGCTTACATTTTTGAAGTTATACTTCTTTTGGCGTATTAACGGTAAATTCTTTACCGTTGCACGTTTGTGTTGCACTCTGCGCATGCGCCGCATTTAGCGGAAATGCAAGACCATGAAGTTAGTTGTTAAGTGAAATTTGAATGTGACGAAATGCGCGCATATCCATTAAACTGTCAAAAATTTATTCACTTAAAATTAGTGTTCCAGTAATATTAATAGTGCATTGTCAACCATCTTGAATCGAGAACCAATCATAACGATGCTCAATTCAAAAGCTGACAAATGATTGGTTATTGAATTGAAAATAAGAACCGTTTATTGAATTACGATTTAGTAATGTCATCGAAATGCCAAAAAGGGCTTCTCGTACAGATTTCTGTATTTCACGTTATTGTCGATTTTTTAAAGTTTTTGTTTGTTATCATGCCAGAAACGAGTAGAAGTTATATTTTAGAAATTATTTATTGCAAAAACGACGTGATTGTCAGATATTCGTTTCCAAAACAAAAAAAATACACTCATTCATTCGATATTCAATGTGGCTGTCAAAGTTGTGTGGTTTCAATAATTTTGAAAACGGAACTGATTTAGGTCGAAAATCGATAAAACATGAAAGTGGGTAGATACTTGAACAATTTTTGAAAATGCAAACATTGTTTGAAAAAGATAAACGTCTCAATATGAAGCCATATTGAATTCTTATCAGATTTTGTTTACTTGCGAGATCACGAAAGTTTCGATCGTTTTTTGAGAATATTTTCGTTTACCCCAATTATTTTTAATATACGAGGTTACATTTCTGTTTGTATGAGTTCTAATTCTTTTCATGAAACTCAATAAAATAATCCAAAATAATCAATAAAGGTTTTTACTTCAGTTTTTACAATACTTTGAGCGTCATTTATATATAATTTTGTCTTTATTTTAGTTGTATATCTTTTACCGCGCTTACATGAGTACACGCACAAATTTTTGTATAATATTGTCACGAAATCGTGGCTGTGGGAAGCAAACAAAACAGTAAGAATAATTAAAACCCTTATTTATTGTGTAGTCACTAGACATGAATATAATCGGAGTACTTAAATGACACACAGAATTTTTCACATAGGTTCGCACAGAATTCACATTAGTGGTTGCACTAATTTTCAAACCCCTGCTAAGTACTCCCCTTAATTTATTGTCGTTGTCCGCATTTGGGGGCTATACTGTTCGCCACAATAAACGTCACAATAAACATCTCTAATAGGGTAATTTTACATTTTTATAAATATAAAATTTTTAATTTTGGTTTAAAAAATACGTTTATGAAAAATATTTTTTTTATATGTGTATTAACATTAAAAAACGATTTTGAAAATTACCATTTTTAACTCCCGCCAAAACGCTTATTTTCGCAAATGACGTCATGTATCAATTTTTATGTTAATCTGACTATTTGACGTTTAATGAAGTCAACGTTAAAGCATCAATTTTCGGTAAGTTATTGGATTTTCCTTGTGAAAACCCGCTGTCCATTATTTTGAATGTGTTCTTAGATAATTTATTTTATTAAAATACACCATAAACACGGCAAAATCTATATAAACACCAACCAAACACAAATAAACGAAAACGAACAGTGACCATAGAAACGAAACAAATTACAGTGAACACCATAGAATATATATGCTTTATCTATAATTCCTGATAAATGACGTCACGACCAATCTTATCGCGTTTTAATGGGATGGTATTTTTTATGATTTTTATTGTAAAAATTATGAATGAAAACATTATCCCACACCATTCATACAGATTTATAAGATATAAATTATCTTCCTGGATCTATTTTATATATTTTCATCAGTAAAATGTGAAATTACTCTATTGCGCAGCGCGGTGCCCCCATATTTATAGGCCCATATTTCTGTCGCTTTTTTGACACTTTCAGAATCCAGTGGACCATCCCAGAACCTTCTAGTAATTTCCAAATTAGTGTAAAAGGTGCAATGTGCTGTCATCGTTTACGTGTGATTCTTTCTGATTCTTATTCATGACAATACTAATCAATTTCATTTAATTATTTTTAACCGTGTGTATTAGTAATATAAAATATTTTAATTAATTTTTTGACAATATTTATATTAATCGCAACCACTTTAATAGAGACATCTATTCTCGTATCAAAAAGGAGTGCTATATTTTAGTGCTTTTAGCAGCATTAGAGTAGACTTGACAGCTAAATTTGACAGTTACACAAAAAATATATAATATATATGCATGAATTCAAAATCTCACTTCTATAAATTTGCATTGTGCAAAAATTTCGCTTTTAATGTAAAGTTTATATCTTTTTTAAATCTTTTAGGAATGGCATCAAAGGATTTATTCCGTGGGAGAAATGGTGTTGGGATTCAGGTGTTAAATTATATGCGATGGATCTCAATAAGTTTTGTGTATTTGCAGTAAAGCATATTTTTGAGAAAGAACCTTCTTTGCACTGAAAACATCGAAAAATATATTTCAGACTTTTTTCTTTATTACTTTATTATTTAGGTAAGTTGGGTGATTTTTTTTGCAAGGTGGTGATTAATTTATTAAGTTAATAAGTGCCAATAAAAATAAATTAGGTACATATAGGGCGAAGAGGCCAAAATTAAGATGGACAACGTCCTCAAAGACATCTGCCTTGGAGCTTCTGAAATGGAGAGAGCTGACACTTAACCGAGATGAGTGGAGGAAGACTCTTGAGGAGGCCAAGACCCATCAGGTGTTGTAGAGCCAAGAGTGATGATTAAGGTACATAATAAAATATTATTTTATTAGAATTAAATTATTAATTAATTAATATTAAATTTAAAAAAAAATGAAATTGCTATATATATCTATATCCACAGATCTGACTACGTGACTTACATGCAACTTTCCCCGGTGCACATTTGTTCAAGGCAGAAAACTTGTTGAAAATATATCATTTCTCAATAGGTGAAATGATCTTTTTTAGATCTTGAACAAACGTGCACCGTGAAAAGTTGCATCTATGAAACAGAGGAGTTCTACGAAAATAAACATAACGCGGTCATTTCAAATTTTTTTCAAAAAATTTTCTATAAAATAGCAGTTTACCTTTATAAATGATAATGATAAAATTATAAAAATAATCACCGGCCTGTAAAAAATCATCCGATTTCTCCCTAAATTCATCCATCGGATACGGACAGACGGATAGACAACGAAATGATTATGTTCGACAATAAATTGTATTATTTACTATTTACTAAGACATAAATAAAAAGTACAAGAACCTTTTCCAGTGTTAATTTCTTTTTTGCCCCCATTTTATCCACGACTATCCACAATGGAAGAAGCGATGGAGTAAGAGCGTGTAGCAGACCATGCTTGTCACAAACCACTTTGGAAAAATCGTGAAAAATTTCACAGATAATAATTCTGAACAAATAAAAAAAATAAAAGCGGTGTGCTTTCAAAAACGTGACGCGCATCAATGAATCCGTCGCTTGGAGGGGTTGCGAGAGCTCCAGGGTTTATTTGCCATCGTCCCTGGTAAGCCTCCGCGCGGGGCGGGCGCCACGGCCCCGGCTCCTGGCTCCTGGCTCCTGGGCGACCTACAGGCGACCTACAGGCAGGCCAGCTCGCTCCGCTAGAATCACGAAATCACGTTTCGAATCAGCATCGACCGGAGCGCGTTGGCCTACCCCACTTAAAAATAATTAAAGGCTTTTCGGGAGACGAAAATATCTTTCCAATTTATTTTGTCAGATCTTCGGTGCTAGTCGACGGTTTTCGCGGCTCTGGTGGTTAATATCGATAACCTCTTCGATTACTTTGAATATAATTAGTACAATACAATTGAAAAAGTATGTATCATGTCATATCTGGTATATTGGTTCAATTATGTATATTTTACTTCATTATTAATTTGTTAAAGGTTTCTAATAATTATTATTGTTTGCTTGTGTTTTAATCATTGTTTATATAATATATAAATTGTTGATTTCTCTTAAATATGTTTTATTATTTACTTTAAAACTTTTTTTCCTTGTCTATAATAGAATTAATTAACACCATTATTAAACGGTAAACATTTAATTATTACTATCACTTAATTTTAATTGGCAATAAGATTAATTCACAAATGTTAAATATTCTTGAACATTATACTACTGGAAGAGCACTGTCTGCTATAATACAGTAAATTACTAGTGTAGCAGGCAGGGCGTCAAATCAATTTAGTGTTTACTTGCTGCCAAGACACTCAGCAACAATGAAAAAAAGCTTAATTTAATTTTGTAAACACTGTAAACATTGTAAACATTTGTAACATTAAAAAAACATTGAATAAACATAAACATTGAATAAACAAAACGTCTTTTATGTTATATATAAAAAATCTCTGTAACTTTCTTCTACTATAAAAGCCCACTAGGGCGTTGATTAATAAATAAATTGACATGTCTTGATTAACCCTGCGTAAGACTTTCGGAATATGAGAAGTGCCGACATAAGGCACACACTCGGCATAGAACCTCTAATCTTACGCATAGTCACCATTGAGGTGGCTTGGACATGTGCAAAGAGTGACAGAGGAACGAATACCAAGAAGAATGAAGACGGTCGGTAGATCGCCCCAGATTAAGAGGCAACAAAAAATGTTTATGAACAGAATGGATCTAGACTGGTTGACTCATACAGAAGCAGCGCAAGACAGGGGAACATTGAAACATCTTGTCGAGTCTTTGGGCCCCCGACCCTACTAGGACAGGGGGATGAAGATGAATGAATGAAAGATACCAATATAAAGGTTTTTTTAGAGGCGGAGAACTTTTAATTGAAATAAAATACAGAAAAAATGTTTAAATCCACAAAATTAACTTTATTTGACAGATATTTTTATTGCATTAATATTTAAATATGATTTAGGGCGTGCATCCGCTTTGGCTGCTATGCATATTAAAAACATTTTTCTGTGTTTTATTTCAATTTAACGTTCTCCATCTCTAAAAAAACACCCTTTACATTGATACATCAATCCGAAGTGAGTATATGTTGTCGATTTTGGTCAGTAAAATTGGTAATAGTGTTTGGTTGTAATATGGATGAAAATTTAAATAGAATTTTAATGGGAACCCAAAAATATTAAAAATAATCATATATATTACTATGTATGATTATAAATATATATATGATAATAAAAAGCCGTTCACCCGTGAAAAATCACGAGAAATAATAATAACGACTTGCCTTGCCTTAAAAAATATCGCGCGCTGATTAACTGAAGTTTTGATTCCACCAATTTACCGACTTCACTGCAGACAGACGGATGGATGGACAAACAGACAGACAACGAAATTATTATGTTTGATAATTATTATATGATACTAAGGTAGGTTTCATAAGTTATGGAAATGGTTTATTTTTTGGTATAATTTTAATTCTATTTTGTTGCATTATGTCCTTTTATTTCACAAATAAATGTAATAATACCATATATGAATTAAAATATATAATTTTATTTCAATTGTTTATTTTTATGACTATCGATTTAAATGTGCATTACTCGTGAGAAAATATTGTTTAGTTCATTTGAAGAAACACCATTTTTTATTTCGTTCACAGAATATCAAATATATTTTGATTGGAGTGTACGTGTTTTCCTGTGACTTGATCAACTTTATCAAATTTTATTGTACCCGGTAATGTATAACATCTATATAGCTACATAGCTACAGAATTTTACATAGTTGCGCAAAACACGACCACCCAAACCCCTCCCCTCGATTCAAATATGAACGATAGCATTGATTGATATCCGTTCTAATTTTTGGGAATTTACTTTAAGAGGCCCCAGTACACGATTTCTCGATTTGCTAAGTTTAACGTAAACTTATTAAATCATTTTATCCATTATATTAATTAGTATCCAGGATACTGCAATATAGGAAACAGAACGTTAATTTTTTGTCTTTTTTAAAATGATATATTAAACAGCTTGTCGAAAAACATTCATGTATGAATAGCACCACTTCTTTTTCAAACTTTATACAATCAATTTGTAAATTAAATATATGGTCTTTATTTGAAAATATAGAGATAAAGTGTACCAAAGATAACTCTACTGCATGAGAACTAAAATAGTGTTTCGGGGTTATAATTTTTTTGATGTTATAAAAATATATTTGTTCATATTTTTTTAAGGAAATGCTTCAAGAGAAAATGGATCTATGATAATAAAATTGATTAAAAGCCTAATTAGCTATGTGTTTTTCAAAGTTATTTAATAAGTTTACGTTAAATTTAGCAAATCGAGAGCAAATACGAAAATCGTGTACTGGGGCCTCTTAAGGATTCTAAAAATTATAATAATATATCACTTTCTACCTCCAAGTTACTGACATCTCGACCTATCCCAGCCTGGACCAAATGTTGCATAAATTTTTGTTAATCTGCGCACAATAATGAAATCCTCCTTTCCCTAAAAACCCTATCACAACAATTATGTATAAATCTCGTATAATATATTTTTATGCATTTTTTAAAACATTTTTCAAATACATAAATCTGAACTTCAGAAGTAGGTACAGAAATCTTCAAAAGTCTGGCTATTTGAATCAGCATGCCGGCTTCGTAACACAGGTGGGCGAAAGAATTCTTATAAGCCCTAGAACATTAACAAGTTTGAAAACATCTCGAGAATCGTAAATATAAAACAAACATATTTTATTTCCAGTCTGGGTGTTTTATTTTTGTGTATACTGAATAAGAATGAAAGTATTTACTTTATTTCATACATTATTACATTTAACCTTTGACTGTTAGTCAATACAGGTCATCAATTAGTAGCCGAATGTATTGTCTCGACTTTAAAAAAATTGTCTTAATTTAAATCCACCCACATCATATCTCCCGAATTTAATTAACCCAATGAAATCAGAAAAAAGTTATACAGTTACATATAAATTTTGCACACTAAAAACGTTAAAGAACCGACGATAAAGACAAATTATGGTACATTAAATTTTTTTACGTAGATTGTATTAACCAATCATTAATGACTGTGATAAATAGACATAGGGTGGTATTAAAGTACAATGTTTAAAAATATATTAGATAAATAACGTGTTACAGAATTAACTTTTTAAGGGGATATACTAGTCTAGAGGCACGAATTTCGGGCGTTTTTTAGAGCTTTGTAAAAAAGAAACAAATAATATGTTTGGTATAATTTTTTTTTATAATTCGTTTATTTATATTTTAAGAATACATCAAAAATAAAAAAATAATAAAAAAATCAAAATTCAAAAAGTTATCAGCTGGTAAAGTGGGGGGTCCAAAAAAAAAGGGATGTATTGGCGGACATGGTTCCAACCCTTGAAGTCATCTGAAACAAAAAATTCTAACAGATTCTTAATAAGTAAAGATGTCGATATCGCCCCTACCTCGGAGAAATAGAAAATAAAAAAATTTAAAAAATGGCGGCCGTTTGAAAAAAATCACATTTTTTCGCGTTTTTTTAAGAGTTAAAATTTTTTTTTAAAAGTAAAAATTATAATTTCGACTTAAATCTAGTAGGGGCTATAGAAAAATGTATAGAGAAGGTTTACACAAAAATTTTGATAAATCGGTTTCGTAGAACTTGAGATATCATGTCCGCCAGCTTGGAAAATGAAGTTTCTAGAAAAACGCATTTAAAGTTTTGAGTAAAGTTTCAGTACAGTATACTTGCATATTTTTAATCGGCGATTCCTGCTTCATACAATGGACCTTTCTCCACTTCAAAGTGTTCATTCTCTGAAGTTCTTGTTGTGTAGACGAGTAGCATTTGAAGCATCCGAAGCTCGGATTTCAGAGCGTTCGATCTGAACTTCGTCCCGTTTCCAGCGAACGCATGAGCTTCTGGACCAATCGTGATTCCCATAACGTTTAGTATTTTTAGAATGGGTATAAAACGTTCGTTGAAAATACTAACAGCGAGAAAAATAGCAATTTCAATGGTCCGTGTTCCTGCATTATGTGTTTCAGAGCAAAAGTCCATATTAAAGAATTCAACGATTTTTATATTTTGCTTACATGTAGAACACTAAATTAATAATAAAAGTGATGTAAAAATAGATAAAAATTCTAAAATGCAATAGCCGTAATTTTTTTCCATTATAACTTCTTCGTCACCCGATCTTTTCAATTTTGCTGCGGATTCCCTAGTGAAACTTATTTCTTCTTCTACAGTATGTTGATTACCTCTAAATTGTCTTTTCGTCTTTCTATATGCACGCTTAGCACCATATGTATTTTGAACTTTTTTATCCATTTTACACGAAAACTATAATATTGACTCAAAATATTTGTAAAATATTCGCAGAGAACGCACGTCAACAATGTTTAAAGATTGACTCGATACCAACCTGCACTAAATAGTAGAACGAAAAGATTTTTAAAAAATACGTTAATATGACCTTCAGTTAAATATACATTATTTAGGTATAGTATATAAGAAAGGTTTTATGAGGTAATCCATCCGCAGGTAGCCGGCAACGTCGCCCCTTCTATTGTTCGATTTGTTCCGGTTACTTGCCGCGCCATCAAAATCACTGTATCTAGGTAAATAATAGAAATTTTAAAAAATTCCTTTGAGGACATAATTCTGAATGTCTAAACTTACGAAATATACAAAAAAAAAATTTTGATTTTTTAAAATTTCTCGACTAGAAAACCCCCTTAATGGTTCAAAAATTAGAAATACGGTCAAACTCCATTAATTCAAACCTCGATAATTCATAAAAGCGAAATTTTCAAAATCCCCAAGTCCCAAAATTTGAATTTTATAAAAGACTAGCTATGCCCGCACGGCTTCGCACACGTAAATACTTAGTACACCGTTTGGATCGTCATAGAACTTTCGCGAACCTTCTAGAACATTTTCTTTCCAGAACTTTCAAGAAATTTATCGAATGTACAGGAACCTTCTAGACGCACCGACACATTCCGCCACTTAGTTTAGAACCTTATAGAACTTTCGGGGATTTTCTAGAACCTTCTCCTTTCAGAACTTTCTAGAGCAGGTTTTTCTGGAACCTTCTAGACTCACCTATTTTGGAACAATCTGAAGCACTTGCGGCCTTCCCATAACAAAACAATCCTAGAAAGTACATTTTCGTCACCCAACCCCACCCACGCACAGTCACCCCCACCAAACTCGCATATTTTCGATGTGACACCAAGGGCTATCTACCACCATAACCACCATTGGGTGGTTGAGGCTGGTTGTGGTGAAAACTTGGCTGATAGGGAAACACGGGTTTCTTTATATATATATATATATTAAAGAATCTGTCGAGGGATTCTAAAACAAGAAGAAAAAAAAGGTTTTTGAATTGATTGGAACGGACGTGGGCCAGTTGAATTTGACAGCTGGATAAAACCACAGATAACAAAACGGGCGAATATACAGGCGGTAGATGAACAGCGCGAATCAAGTTTATATAACTGAGTTGTTTTTAAATGGTTTACATGTACCTACTTTACCTTAAAACGAATAAAATACATTAGAATATGAAGATGCTTCTCTAGGCCTAGCCTATGTGAGAAATCGACAGAATTTCTCTCTGTAAACATTCTTGAGAGGGAGAGAGGGTGAGAGGGATAGAAGGAGAGAGGGATAGATGCAGAGAGAGAGAGAGAGAGAGAGAGAGAGAGAGAGAGAGAAATTAGTCAAATGATAGCGTTGCCAAAGCAATGTATGTATATGAATCACAACTTGATGGAATTATTTTTCACAAACCTTTACAAATAATAAAATTTTTGCGAGATTGCTGATTGCGAACAGCAAATGTTTTATATGTATTTAATTACTACACCCTTTATAAAATAATTAAATCGACGATTGAAATACTCTTTAAAGGTCACAAGAATTAGTAATAAAAAAAACATTAACCATCTGATTCTGGCTTGTGTATTTTGAAGCAATAAAGCATTACCTAGCGGTTTATAAAAACAATATGAAGGTACCGAGTTTTAATCACTCCAGCTTCAAGCATGTTTCGAAGCACATTGAAGCAATTCCAATATGTGGATAGCTGTGCAATGTTATTTTTGTAGTGTTGTCAGTACATGTTGACTTTTTATTGTGTTGATTTCTCAAGCAATATACCAGGTTGTCATAAATGAATATAGAGAATGTATCGATGAACTCGTATATAATACGCTGAAATAATTTATCATATTGATTTCTCTAAGTGCCATATATTAAGAGGTTACGCCACTCTAGGAGCCTGCAATTTATTTAGGTAGGTATTGGGTGATTATTTTTACAAAAAGAGGTGGTTATTATTTTATTGGCACCTATTTAGATACATAATAATCTATTATTGTCTTTGAATTTTAAAAAATGGCTGCGTTATATTATATTCGATTAGGATGAGTTAGCTATCGGGCGTGAGACATTTTGTTAACTAAATCCTTATGAAACATGCCTGTTGAAATCGCTGAGACTATTCAGAATAAATGTAAGGTATAAGGTATTAGCACTGACCAAACATATATATATGTTTGGTCAGTGCTAATACCTTGAACAAAAAACTCGGGTAACTCTGTTGAAATCGAACAATGGGCCTTTTTTCACATACTTCTAGATCTTTACCGATTCTCCCTGAAAATGTTTTGGGTCCCGATGTGCCACCATCAATATATAGAAATAAGTGCCGAAACGGTACTTCATTCATATGAAGTAAGCAGATAATCCACTGCAACGGTTTACATAATCTGTTTTCAAGCAGATGTATGACACCTCCATATTTACCAACGTTCACGTTAGTTCCATCATATGCAACAGCCACCAAAGACTTCATAGATATTTCTGATTTCAAAAAAAAATCGGTGATTGCTTGGTCTATACATTTCGATGTGCCAGAAGTTGGAGCAAATGAAAATGCATTCGTAAATATTCTTACACTTACAAGACGAAATGTCAAACAATATTTAACTGGTACGGAGAAATTCTTCTAATTTCTTCTTTGGTATTTGAGGGTGGTTTTTCAAAGATTGTTGAATTTCAGATGATACCTTTTCAACGTCACTTTCCGTCGTTTTTTTTGGATAGTAGGAATAGAAGCTCTTGACTATATTTCTTCAATTTTTGCAACGACAATATTCGCTATTTCCTAAGTAAGTGGGTTCATTATTAGTCTCATTATCACGTTTTATCTTTTGCCGATTCCACTCAGAATTTTATAACATCTTCATAGGTTGGTAATATATTACTTTAAATATCACTTGAATCACCAAACAACGGACATATCTGCTTTTGACGTGTACGAACCATACTAGAAATAAGGAAAACGAGCCGGACACAACCTCGAGTAATTGCGGCCAGAGCTGTACTGACACTGACTAAATACGTGAACAGGGCGCACGTACGCCCTAGGTGTTCCTCGACCCTCCCACACTGAACCCACTAACCCTTCATACTCGCAATCATGATATACATTGTCTATGCTTGAAGAAAGTTACGTTTATTGAGTTGGAATCCTAATGAGAACATATCTCGAAAAAAAAAGAAAAATCGTCATCAATCCGGAGGCAGTTAGACTTATTAGAATGTAATGATATTTTACATATGTTAATTTGAGACCATTTGGCACCTTTTTATCGATGTGCCCCTTAAGAAATGACAAAAAATAATTTTTGGCCCACCCTACGAGTGTACCACCCTCTGCTGAAATGTACAGCCAGCCTGGCGTGTAGCAAGTGTGCGCGGAAGGCGAGTGAAGGAATGTGTGCGTGAGGCTGATGCGTATTGCGATACAGGATGGAAGAGAAATATGTACTCACATTTGACTAGAATTTTATTGTAGATACAGTTGCTTTACAAGATATAATATTAGCGTTACACTATGTTGGAGCGCGAGTTACTTCGTGGTGTCGCGGGCGCCGGTCGAGGAAGGAGTGTCGATGGCTAGGGATGGGCGTTGAATGGACGGACTAGTTGAAATCAACCGTTGACGTTGCGTCGACGCGTCGACAGTTTACGTTTATCGTATGGACTAATTGAATTCATAGACGGTGGACCGCGGACGCCGTGGACAGTGGACGATTCAAGATTCAACGTAATGCAAAGCAACGAGCGAGAGCAAGACAAAACGTCTCCGTTTATTTCTCTTTCATCTCTAGCTGTCGACTTGTAGACGCCATAGATATCATAGACGGCTCGACGGGTAATTTCATTTCAACTCTAAAATACACGACCATAGAGTGCAGATCTGTGTACACGAACTATAACAGAGACTTGAAATTTGAATGCATGCGTAGGGTGAGATAGGCTTTATAAGCTATTATCTATTATTTTTTACTTGATTTGTGCGACGTTTCGGTGAATTCCCAATTTTGCGCTGTATAAAATAAAACAATTCTGTTAATTTTTTTTTTTTTGAACTAATATTTTACTGCTTACACCTGATATTGTTGTGTATACCTACTTCTTTCTTTATTATATGTAGAAAGAAATATATAAAACAATATGTAAAAGCCTATAATGTGCGTAAACATTAAAAAATAAAATATTTCTTTTTACATATAAGCACAAGTAGCGGTTTTACTACCCCCGAAACTATATTCCTACGAACTTCTTTAAATTTTTAAAATTAACGTAATAAAAATAGCCAACGGTTGAGCCGTCCAGCAGCGTCGCGTCGAACCGTAGACAGTTGACCATCGTCCCGATGTTTAGATAGAACGTCCGTGACGTCCGCGTAACGAAGTTGACACGTCAACTAGTTGATCGTCTCGTCGATGGACGGACGTGGACGGTCTCGTTTCGTCGACGGTAAATACGTCGACGACCCATCACTATCGATGGCGTCTCGGTCTTTTGGTCGGGCGCTAATCTCTCGAACGTGATTGGCTCGTTTGTGACGCTCGAGGGACTAGAAATTCAGGCAGGCCTGGCACGCCACAATCCCATAATCCATTTGTATAAAAAAATGAAGATTTATTTTCCTTTTTAATCCCAATTTAACAAAAAAACGTTTTCTTCCGAATCAAATATATTTCATTTTAGATATTTATTTTCTGAATAAGTAGATAATCTTTTTTCTGTATCAGACAAATGTGCAGAGGGCAAAGTTGTATCTCAGTCATGGTGGAGGAGTTACACTGGAATGGACATGACGCGGCAATGTTCATTTCAAAAATATTCCAATAAAATGTATTATATACCTTAATTAATAAGCGTCTTAAATATTTTTTAAGTTAATCACCTCCTTGTAATAAAAAATCACACTTCCACACGGCTTCTAGGGTTGTACGTCCCCTTAACCGTTCGCAAATGTCAACAAACTTCGCAGTTCTTAAGACAATGAAATCTTTCGCGTAATCACTGAGATACCCAGACGTCTATCCCCCTCAAAATTATACCCTGCAGAGAAATTTCTTCATGACCCGTGACCCGGGATTGACGACACTTTAGAAATACCAGTTCCGAGGTATATAAATCTAAATTAATAGCATTTTATGAAAAAAAGAGAAAAGTATTACAACATTAATTTTATTATTAATTTTAATCTA
>JADDOH010016459.1:0-24646 GCA_016648135.1 Agrypnia vestita
ATCGGATAACGTAGGCAGATAGGAAAGTTAACTATAATTCCATTATATTTATCTGTAGACTGACGCTCTATCGAGGAGCGAATAATGATTCATTTTCGTTTCGCGGGAGTCGAATAACGTAGGCGGATAGAAAAGTTAACTATAATTCTATTATATTTATCTGTAGACTAACGCTCTTCAGGCGTTTACAACAGATAGGTAATTGTGCAATGACGGTATATACAGTTAGGAAAGAGATAACGATAACGTGTAAGCATATTAATGGCACGACAAGTAAATAATATACTCAAATATAGATACAATATATTAACTATGTAATCACTACAAACCTGTCCGACATTAGCGTAGTCTCATCAGAACGGATAACGAGTATACGATTGGCTATTCTAGCTCAGACTTCACCGGGTTTGGTAGTAATAACCCACAGAACATAATTGGAACAAGTGTATCCAGATAAGAATATTGTAAATAAAATAATATGAATTTGCGGCCCATTACACATGTAATAAAAGGAAAAAGCGTATGGGGATCTTATAGATGGATGGATAGATGAAACAAATATAATTGGGAGTAAATGTAATATAACGC
Organism: Agrypnia vestita; assembly: GCA_016648135.1. Lineage (NCBI taxonomy): Eukaryota > Metazoa > Arthropoda > Insecta > Trichoptera > Phryganeidae > Agrypnia > Agrypnia vestita. The sequence goes on from JADDOH010016459.1 coordinate 589, forward strand.
GAAGAAGCAAGTATATAAGTACCAAAAACATAGGAGAACATAGTGTGATAGAAATTCAAAGACGGGAGGAACAATAATGTGAAGTGGAACGGATATAGCAAGAGCATGTAATAATGATATACGTACAAATACAGACAACTACTTGAGACCGATTCGACAGATACTAGCAATCTTTCAACACACCTCTAAGAACATGGTGAGTGGTATATAGTTATCAGCGGAGGCGTCCAGTACCTTGGCAATAAATAAGCACTGAATTAATCCGACGCCTTGCCTGCGGCACTGGAGGTTTATTTACTTATTTATTTTATTTATTTTCATTTATTGGTTTTCTTACAGCCATATAATTAATCAATCTTTGAAGAAAAAACAATAATTGATGTACAGAGTTTTGGGCCAATTACGCGAAAACACATACATACACTCGATAAAAGAATAAGAAAAACATGTCCAATAGTGGGTTTGTGTGAGTGTGTATTTGTGTGTTTATTTATTTATTTATCTATTTTGTTTTGGGAAAAATTAAAAGCAAAACGATCTTAAAAATTTTCCACTGAATTTAAAAATTTACTTTAACTTACATTAATAGTTTATTGTGTTATAGCGAATAGTACTCTTCCAGTATTATATTGTTCGAGAATATTCACTGTCTATGTAACATAGTTATTTTGTGGATCAATCTTACTGCCAATAAAAATAATAATAAATGGTTACAAATTATGTTTAAATTCCGCAACGGAGGGACCTGATACGTCCCTGTGCGCGGGGAACCGCGGGCATAAGACAGGATTCATTGGGTGATCCTCGAGAAAAGATCGCCCAAAATTAATTTAAAATTAGGTATAGTACCTTTGAACGATTGTTATATCTAGGTATGCAGTGTGTACATGGTGAGTGTAGGGAAATTGATACAATGATATAGCGGCCAAGAATCGTTAAATAAAGACGAGTGAAAATACGAGGGAACGGGACATGATAATGGTAGATAATGAAGAAACATCAACTATGATTAGGGGAGTACCCGATAGATTGTGGTTACGGTTGATCAAACGACAATATGGACTGAACTTAGAAATTAAATATTAAAAATTAATTATCGCGCTTGTGAAGCGAGTTTAAATCGTCCGAAGCCACTGAGTCCGTCCCAAAACAGGCACAGGGACGGAGACAGAGACGGCAACAGAAGGTGGGATCAACTGACATATCCGAGAGGAGATATGGTTTTTTTTTGCCAAACTGAATCTTAGGAACAAAGATTTTGGTTTCAAGGAAAGTAGGATATTGAAAATCCTGGAAACACACGACTTAGGACCTTTGGCTGCTGGGAGGGGTATTAGAGGTAACGCGGAGTCAGAATTCAGGCAGTTGGTGTGAACGTCTACGGGGGTGCGAAATCCGCGTCCGTTGTTTTTTTGAGTGAAAGTTACCGTCGACTTAGAGTGTCCCAGTGGTTGAAAGTTATAGTTTAATTACAAGTGAAAGTTGTGTACGGGTAAATATACTCTTCGACATTGTTGATTGCTCACGTTAAAAGAAAAGGGGGGTACGGGTTTGATTTTATTTTATAAAGGGTAATTAATTTGGCATATTAGAACTTCGGAAATTACTGCGCTTTATTAAGTTGATTAGTCCGGCATATATAGAACTGATATATGCAGATCTCCGGAAACTAGCTGTGCGTTATAAAGATACCTATTTTATGCTAAACGCGCGGGAAATTGTTAATAAATCTTGTAAAAATACCTATCTTATGCTAAATACGCGAGGTCCTGTTAAAAGGGTTTTAACTCAGAGTACGGGTTTGATTTTATTTTATAAAGGTAATTAATCTGGCATATCGGAACTTCAGAAATCACTATGTTCTATAAAGTTAATTATTTTTATCGTCTTACTAGGTTCCCAGAATAATATTCGCAGAATTTCAGGAAACGGTAGAGTTCAAATTTAGTTAATTTTTCGTTTTACTAAGTATAGTATTGGCGGATCTCTGGAAACTAGCTGTGCGTTATAAAGATACCTATTTTATGCTAAACACGCGGGAAATTGTTAAAAGATAAAAGGGTTGTTACTAACAGATTCGATTTTAAATAAGTCTTATAAAATTACCTATCTCTTGCTAAATACGCGAGGTCACATTTTAATTTTTACATTTGTAAGGCATATAATATTTCGTTATATGAAATGTTTCGATTAGACCGGATTTATTTTAGTTATTGAAAGAATATTTAGTTTATTTTAATAATTTTCTTGTTTATGTTTAATAGTAAGAGTCCGTTAAAATTATAGCGAATAAATTCTGGGATTAAAAATACGTCTAGTGAAAAATATATAGCTGATCTCGCGGGGTATCAGGTTCAGCCCATAATAATCTAGATTTTCATTTCGTTTAAAATTATATAGAGTAATTCCTTGAGAATCGGGGTTTATTTACAATTTCACAGGTGTACAAATTCCATTATTCTAGAGAAAATTATATAAAATAATCTCGTGAGAATCGGGGTTTATTTACAATTTCACAGATGTATAAATTCCATTATTCTAGAAAATTATATAAAATAATTTCGTGAGAATCGGGGCTTATTTACAATTTTACAGATGTATAAGATTTCATTATTCTAAAAAATTATATAAAATAATCTCGTGGGGGTCGGGGTTTATTTACGGTTTTACAGAAGTACAAGTTTCACTATTTTATAAAGTATATAAAATTGCTTCCGTTCGGCCCGGGTTATCTTATATTATATAGGAAACATAGGTCCCGCGCTATTAAAACATATAAAAACGTTTCATGTGGCCGGGATTATTACGCGCGTTGGGGAAAGCCTATAAGGTAAAAATATGTTTAATTTGATTCGGGTATTTTATATTTTATGAAAGATATTTGCCTCGCGGACTTAAACTATGAAAAAATGTTTCAATTAGTTCTGGTTATACTTTAGGAGTGATGTAAACTTCGCGGTTGTATAATTTGGGTTACTTTGTATTATACGAAAACGTAAATCTCGCGTATAAAAACGCGTATAAAAAAAAACGTATATCATGTATTCAAACATATAAAAACTTCTAGTACATTGTTTCGATAGACCGGGGTTGTATTATACTTATAAAGATGTAGGGCCTCGTTATATTGAAAATATATAAAAACCGCCTGGGGCCGGGTCTTCTTATTTATAAACTATATAAGATTTCGTTGCATTTAGTTATACAAAATGCTTTCGTTCGAGAATTCGCGTTTCATTTAATAAATATGAAACATATAGATTTCGATTAGAACTATTTTAAAATGTTTCGTTTAGAAATTCGCGTCTTGTATTATAAATGTGAAAATTATAGTTTTCGTTTTGAGCTAAAACGTGTGAACATAGAAACACTACAGTTTTGACCGCTATTTTGTTTACTATGCCTAGGACATTCTTGCGGTGTATTAGACTTGATGGTAAAATTTAAACTCTTACTCTGTTTAAAATATACGTAGTGTCTCCGCCTAGTTTGGCTTCACGATATACTTTATGAAATTTGTAAGTTCCGCTGTCCTAAAATTATATAAAATTACCTTCGTTTAGATCGGGTTATATCATATTCCTCGCGGAACGCGTAAACCTCGTTGTCCTGAAACTAAATAAGGATGTTTCTCCTAGACCGGGTTCATTTTACATTTTAGGAAGAATATAAATCCCGCGTCTTTCACTACATACAATGGTTTCGGTAAGATTGGGGTTGTTTATACTCGGTGACCCGGGTAAGTACGGATGCGTAAGACGGAAATAAGGACCATGTTGCAGTATTATTAAGATATATGAATACTTACAATTGTCGAGCTAGAGTCTAATTCCGGTATCTCGAGGAATATAAATTTAAAGAAAAGAAAATAATGTCTAGTTTCGGTTTGATTAAAGTATATATACACCGTGTAGTTGCAGAGGCTGGATATTAAGCCCCAGCTACGGAAACTTATAAACGCGTAATGGCAGGATCAAAGGTTAGGTCGCGAACTATAGTTAATTAGGGGCCTGTGAATCGTATGCGCGTGCAAGGCAAGTGTCCGCAATCCTTAGGTATAAAGTGAGGTACATAAAGTGAACCTACGATGCACTGGAATGGATATAATCGGCGGCAGATGGGTAAGTCATGTCATCCTCTTTCCGTTTTGAGATTATAACGATATATAAAGGTGGCGCACGATTAAGAAGAATGGTCTCGGGTTCGACACCCCAGACAGAGACGGAAGAAGCGCCGACAGTGAAAGCTAACCCCTGTACCGTAAACTTTACATACGTTTGTCCACAGGTGTTTGCATGTTGGATCCGTACTGACCATAATAGGGGCGAATTAATTTGCCAAATTAACCCTTCTCTGCATGTGTGTGAACTTCCAGGGATCGGGCGGCTCGTGTGCTCGACGCCGAACTTATTTATTTACTTCTATTTATTTATTTAATTGATTGATTGATTGAATGATTAATTAATTAATTAGGTATTTATTTGTCTATTCATATGCCGCGTTCCAGTTATATATCGTCAGGAGACGTTCCCATAGCATCATCATCATCATCATCATTAGCAGTGTCCCAGTTATATATCGTCAGGAGACGTTCCCATAGCATCATCATCATCATCATCATTAGCAGTGTCCCAGTTATATATTGTCAGGAGACGTTTCAATAGTATCATCATCATCATCATTAGCGGTGTCCCAGTTATATATCGTCAGGAGACGTTTCGATAGTATCATCATCATAATCATCATTAGTGGTGTTTCAGCTATATATCGCCAGGGAACGTTTCGATAGCATCATCATCGTCATCATCATTAGCAGTGTCCCAGTTATATATCGTCAGGAGACGTTTCAATAGTATTATCATCATCATCATCATCCGTGTCCCATTATATATAGTCAGGAGGCGTTTCGATAGCATCATCAACATCATCATCGTTAGCAGTGTCCCAATTATATATCGTCAGGAGACGTTTCAATAGTATCATCATCATCATCATCATTAGCAGTGTCCCAGTTATATATAGTCAGGAAGCGTTTCAATAGTATTATCATCATCATCATCATTAGCAGTGTCCCAGTTATATATAGTCAGGAGGCGTTTCGATAGCATCATCAACATCATCATCGTTAGCAGTGTCCCAATTATAAATCGTCAGGAGGCGTTTCGGTAGTATCATCATCATCATTAGCGATGGTTCAGCTATATACCGTCAGGAGGCGTTTCGATAGCATCATCAACATCATCATCATTAGCAGTGTCCCAGTTGTATATCGTCAGGAGGCGTTCTGATAGTATCATCATCATCAATAGCGGTGTTTCAGATATATATCGTCGGGGGACGTTGCGATAGTATCATCATCATCATCATCATCACTAGCGGTGGTTCAGCTTTATATCGTCAGGAGGCGTTTCGATAGTATCATCAACATCATCATCATTAGCAGTGTCCCACTTATACATTGTCAGGAGACGTTTCAATAGCATCATCATCATCACCATCATTAGCAGTGTCCCAGTTGTATATAGTCAGGAGGCGTTTAGATAGTATCATCATCATCATCACTAGCGGTGGTTCAGCTTTATATCGTCAGGAGGCGTTTCGATAGTATCATCAACATCATCATCATTAGCAGTGTCCCAGTTATATATTGTCAGGAGGCGTTTCAATAGCATCATCATCATCATCATCATTAGCAGTGTCCCAGTTGTATATAGTCAGGAGGCGTTTCGATAGTATCATCATCATCATTAGCGGTGTTTCAGCTATATATCGTCAGGAGACGTTACGATAGTATCATCATCATCATCATCATCACTAGCGGTGGTTCAGCTATATATCATCAGGTGACGTTTCGATAGTGACAACATCATCTCCATCAGCGATGGCAGGGTTCCAGTTACACATCAGTCGGAGAAAATTAGGCAGATCCCATCATCATCGATGGCAGGATTCTAGCTGTACACCATTTGGAGAAAATACACCGACATCCCTGGCCAGGGGCTAGGCATATCCCTACTGTCCAGATCCACCTTTCCATCTACTAATACGAGGGGTCATGGCCTCGTGAAACCACATGGCAACCAACCATTACAAGTATTTATTTATGTATTGTATATGTATGTATATGTATGTATATTATATTTTATTAGTATGTATCTATTCGTACGTAGTGTATGAGGGGGCTCTTCACGGGTGGCACAACACCCGTGCGGATGTCTTCCCTCGTCTGGAATGGATTGAACGTATTGATGCATACCAGATTATAATAAGTACTACCTGGGAGGGTGGTTGCAGTCACTGTAGTGTCGCGAATGGCCAATGGGCTGCAGTTGCTCACAGGCGAGGGTTGGGGAGCCTAGGAAACTCCCCCTCCCCACTCGCATATTTTTGACTTGACAGGTGGCCCGGGACCATCTTTACAGTAGCTTCAGTATATATACCGTAGTTTAACTTAGTTTAACCTGGAGGAGTTGGAATTCGGGGGGCAAACTGGCTCTGAGCCCGGACGCCAGACACTGACGCGAGGGATGGTGCGGTACTTTGCACAGAAGAGGCCCAACATGAAAAGGCGCATCCAGGCTCAGGTCAACGTATCCGGAACTCGTGTCGGGAGAAGGAAGATGGGATCAGTCACCGATGAGCCTTTGGGTATGGAGGGGCCGAATTTAAAGCAAACACATTTTTCGCGTACACATACATTTATACATACCTCCCACACCCCCTTTATCCATTAGAACCCAACGTACCACTAGAATGAGACATAGGGCCAGATACAGGTGACGGAACTTAGGCCGGCTAGTAAATAAACGTAACAATGTAATTGATGTAAAAATAATGCAGAGTAAATATAAAAGATCGTAAGGAATAAGCACAGCGAGATAACGGCGGAAGATAAAATTATTAATCAGCGAGGGCGTCGAAGACGGAATCATCCATAGGAGCGGCTACGAAGGACTCGAGGGCTTTCAGGGGATCTATGTACTCTATATGTGCATGCGCATGTGATAACGGCACGTTACTAACCTTTCCAGTGGATGGCGGTCGATCCCATACAGGTAGGACAATGGGGGATCGAGCGGAGAGGGCGTGGGAGCAGAGGATCGCGCACTCTGGAAGCGCAGCTACACCAGATGCAGTGGTTTCAGTCCGTAGGAATGATAGGTAAATAATATAGGGCCACGGAACATAGTATGTTTAGCAATTGCACCGTAGGGCTTAATTGACGTGATAGGTAGTTTTGTTTGCGTTTTCCATGAACATTCACGAACTTAATACCCCAGTATTTAATTTAAGTAAAGCTTGCGTTAGGGTTACCACTAAACCAATTCATCCCCTATATTTCGAAACAAAAAATTACACAACGTGAACTGGGGAGGTCTTGAATAAAGCGAGGGTGTTTGGAAATACTACGTTAAAAACCGTAGAGCGACTTCATCCGACGTAGATAGATAGCTTGTTTGCCTCTAACAAGGCGTAAACTCAGTTAGGGGTAGGATCGAGCTGAAAGGCGAAGAAGAGGATCCATCACAAAGTTTGCATTTTTTTTTCAATATTTCTGACACATTTTTTTGTAATACGTTGGATTATCGTTACAGTAACTTATATCGATTACGAAAAATTCATTCGTTTCAAGAAATGTCAAATAAAAAGATAAACCCTGAAAATTTTCCAATTGGAATTCAAAGGTTTTTATTTTTTTATTTGACTTGTTTATGTTAATTTATATAACGAAATTTTTGCGTAAAAGATGCTTAAGAAGATTATTTAATAAAATATATAGTATTTTTCATATTCGATATCTTAAGTTACTGTAATGGTAGTCCAACATTTTACAAAAAATAAGTCAGAAATATTGAAAAAAATGTAAACTTTGATGTCGCATATTTCCATAATTATTGATATTAGGTCATAATAGCTTCAACATTTTCGACTCATAATCAAGGCAGGAATATAGTCCTGCGAGGTGATTAATGTTTTTCAAATAACCCTGTACGAATGTATATGCAAGACTTCATTTATAGGACAATAATTTAGAGATACAACGTTTGTTCTCATATGAAAGTAATAAACTGAACGTTATTTACAATAATTAAGAAAATATAATAACTATAATAACTACTAAAATAATTAATAAATGTTCAATATTTATAAAGTTATAAATTTTTAATTTTGCAATTTTTTACATTTTTTGATGATTTTAGAACACATTTTATTGATATAAAAATATTATTTTAAGCAATCGTTAATTACTATTTAAAAATAAAAATTCCAAAATATGAAATATGCTAACAAATGACTCAGTTTTAAAATCAATATGATCTGATCAAGTAGCAGTTACTTGTCGAACAACACACGGCGTTGACCTTAGAATCCGCCCTCTACATACTTGCAAGGTGATATAGTGTCTAGAATTACTAGTTGATCTATCACACATTTCTTAAATGTATTTGTTATTTGCAACACAAAAAAACTGTTTTAACATTATTTATAGTTTCTTTATCATTACGCATATTGTGTTATCATGTTGTTTTAAAAAAATCATTAAATATTTAAACTCTTAATGTCATGGTAAAATTATCTAGAATTCCGATAATGACCTAGAATGATTAACGATATGTTTGTTAAATTGGTTAAATAATATTCTTACAATTAATGTCTTAAAAGAATATACATTTATAGAGAGCCATTTAAACTCTTTTTACACAGTTGACCACTTTTTAACATCAATCAAAAAAAATGGAGAAGTATACCATTTCATAAGAACGACTACAGATGTCTCTAGCATAGCCCCTTCTAATATATGGAAGGTTTCAATTTCGAACATATATACAACTTTTATAAATTTGATAATGTGTAGATGTTCTTATGATGGAATTAGTGAATTGGTTGCAAGCATGCTCATATAGCTTTATAGTAAGCCCTGAGTCATGGTACAAAAAAGACTTCCATATAGGTACCTTTCTCGTTTTAAAATAAAAAACCAAAACTGAATATAAATAAAACATATTCAAGAGAAATGAACAATCATTCAAACACTTTAAATAAATATATATAAACAATGATTAGTATAAAAGCAATCAGTAACAATTAAAAACCTTTGAAAAAATAAACATAATTAAACCAATACGCTAGATAAATTAGATAGGAAGATAAAATAAACAAAAAAAAATAATAGGTAAAAATAAAATTTATTTGCAAAAGAAATGAACAATCACTAAACACTTTAAAATAAATATAAAAAATGATTAGTATAAAAGTAAACAGTAATAATTAAACCATTAACAAAATAATTACACAGTCAAAATAAAGAATAGTAAGTAAAAAGAAAATTCAGAGATATACTAATTTAAGGAGTACAAAAAATAAATAAAAATTTAGTCCGTTAAACTGTCTAAGTAATTTAAAGTCTACATATTTTTTTAAATATATATTTTTATTAAATTTATACATATTTTCTATTGTTATAGATCGTGTCAAGCCTTGTATAGTTTCGTACAGTACATTTCTTTTTCATTTTCTTGCATAAGTACATTGCATATTAAGTTATAGGTATAATTTACATAGGATAAAATATATATAAAAGATAATAATATTATGTGAACCTAACAAAACTTAAAAATAAATGGAGTAATGAGACTTGGTAACCGATCAAAATAATAAAAAAACGTGAGCTTTTCTTTAGTTCTTCTTTAGTTCGTAGCTAGTAATTCTTTAGTTCTTGGTACAATATATTTAGCAAATGAGACGTGTCTCGTATTTTATGTGTTCATTACAGGTAGGTATTTATTAGTGATGCGACGAATAATACTTTCACAAATACGAATACGAATATCAAACCAACTATTCGGCGAATAGGAAAACGAATAATTCAACAAGACAATAAAGATTACACAACTGATTTTTTTTACTAACAGATTCAATAATTATTTTTACCATCGGCTAATTTTGGTGCAAAAAGCACAAATTTGTAACTTCTTGGGCATTAGACGATTTATTTTATCCATTTGTTTGTACATTCCCAGTGGTCGAAAATAAATATCATTTTTTTCACGCTTACGAGAGGTCATGTTATTAGATTGAATTTGAAATTATTTAAGTTAACACTTTTACACTCAATGGAAATAAAATGGAATGAATAATACATATTTCAAAACAAAAACTACATGAAATGAGCACCTAACCTTATTAATAACACAACGAAACTAGATGAAAGAACTCATGTTATGTTGTGAAACAAGTAACAATTGACAACTTGGAAACTCAACAAATCCATTCATTCAATGTTAGGGGAATTCCCGATAATAGAGTCCGTAGGTATGTTCGGATACACAGTGCACACTCAAACCATAATTTGCGTTGAGTTCAGTTATAAATAGTTTGTTTTTAATATTCGTGATGATATTCGGCGAATACGAATATTCGGTAAATATCTACCACTCGGCGAATACGAATATTCGTATTAGTTGCATCACTAGTATTTATGGTTGTCACGACAGTAGTTAGTATTTATATAATAAATTACATTGATTTTGTTTCCGAACACTCTTTAACGGGGCACAACTTAACCCCCAGAAATCTTATTTTCAAAACTATTTATTAATTATAGATGATATTGAGCTGGTATTTTTTGTAATCCTCGTAAATATCCCAAAGAACACAAGACCAAAAGAAAATTAAATAATAATGTGTCAAGACAAGTCAAAAATAAAAATAAAAATTTTTTTTTTAGACAATCAATCGGCTATATTCTATACGATGCGGTTACTTGATTTGCACTTGCAAAGCTTCTGTCAGTGAGATGCTTTTGAGTTATGAGATTTTAAAATATTACGGTTTCTCACGACAAATTTAGTAGAATCTTGTTCGCATTGTATAAGAAATGTAATTAAAAATATTTTCACGGGACGCTTTGGGAGGCAAGTTAAAACACTAGAGATTAATTAAGTTTAATTTACTGCCAAAGAAAGTCCTGAACACCAGTAATATTTTCGTACTGTTCTTAATTTTGTATTCGCTAAATGTCTTCCGAATATTTCACAAACTTATTATCAACTGTCCTTGTTTCGCACTAATTAACGCTATTTCTATTTCTTAGATCACTTCTGATAAACTCCGTTAGATGTTCGCTCGTATAGACAATTTGCCCCGGTTTCCTCTTTATTCACTTGCGCTGATCACTTACTAATATCACGTGTTTTAATACCACGAAGCACTGATCGCACTGGTTGGCTCGGAGGTATCACGGAGATGTCGCCTGATTAACTTCACGAACTGAATTCTTCGAACCCGCGTCGCGTGCTCCTTATATAGTAAACTTCCACCAAAAGTTTCATTCTGGAGTTAACTAGAAACTTGTCGAATGTTCTAGATTATTCTTCGTACGACTTTCTTCGGCACTCGAATATTGTAGAAGGCTCCAAAGAGATAACGCGGACATGGTTGAGTGACCCGGATTGTGTGCATAACAGTCTGCCGTCACGTTTTGACTGCGCGCCATCGCGTGCCTGCCGCTGTTTTTTTCAGCACTTTAGTATGTACTAATTAGTAGGTATTCAGCCTCGTTATAATATTAATGAACATTTTCAAACCATTATACTTTGTGGCGGATCCCACCACACGGGCGGCATCTGGCGTTCAGGGGGACCAACGGACCTACAGGCGGCGGGCGGCAAGACCACCACTCCCGTTCCGCCCGCTCGGCCGCCAACACCCGGGTAACGCGTCGCGACTTCTCGAATTGTTACACGATCGACGTTTAGACCCGCGCGTACAGATATATACTAATCTCAATCGAGTCCGCGTTTACAGCAACCTCTTATACTAACCATGTATTAGCATCATTCCACTTTACCTTTGTAACTTTCTTGAATAAACTCCTTGTAAATTGTACATATGACACAAAAGTGCTTCATTCCGTAGAAGTTAGCTACCCGCAACGGCTCCCGCAGTCCTGAGCCAGAGGAGCCGCCAAAAGTAAGTACAAATCCGATACCTACCCTAGACGCACTGTTTGCAGCCTCAGAGTGCGAACGAGATGGGGACCTTATAGGCCTTCCCCATAATGGTGACCCCGACGTGATCTTTGGATAAACATTAAAATAGCGCGTTTGTATTTTGGCTGCAAATCTAGTGTGTCTACGGACGGCGAGCTAGGGCGCAGCGCGAAGCGCCCCTGCAGCGCCAGCGGGTCGACCGATCGGGTCTTCTTTCTTTTTTCTCAACAACGTACAATATTCTCTCGCGAAACGGCGTATTGCTTACTCTAATTTTGGAACATTTTTTCGTAAAAATAGCGGCGACTAACCAGGGTCCCAGTTTGAAAAGACCCAGCAATATTTGTAGCATACCTACCGAGCGACAAGGCTCGTTGATAACTTCCAAAGGTAAGCATCACGAATTGTCGTAGTTTCTTTAATTCTTTTTTTTTTATGTAACGAGTGTAAAAATTACTACGTCTTTATACCGATTTTTAATTGTATTTTTTTTTCGTTGCTGGTTGTAACAAAAATGCGCGGTCGAGCGACGAGATGGGAGTCTGCCAGGTGTAAACGTGTAAAAAGGGTTGCACCAAATTGCCTAGAATATATATATTTTTTTCTTTTTCATTGTACAAAACGCCACCTGGCAGTAGAGTATGTAGCGTGCATACCCGCGACAGCAAAGTTTACCCACGAGTAAACAGGGTTACGCGACCCCAAAGAAAAAAAAAACTACCGCGCATAAGCGAGACGTCACACCATACACTTACATAGAAGGCATCATACCTTGCATCACCGCGCCACAATTTGCTCGTGGTTCTTGTTATTTCAGTACCGTCAGTAGAACGCGACAGCATTAGCATTAACCGCGCAAACTAAGAAGGGCGGTAAGGCCAAACCGTTCCTTTTTACTCGTGATCAAAATTTACCAAACAATAAATTGCAACTTGCAAGCTAACGCTCGCACATACCCGTCGGAGCATTTAAGAAATAAGATTGTAGTTTAATTTCATTTGTCAACATACGAATTATAAACGCGACAAGGCAATGGAAACATTTGAGTAGTACACACATGGATGACAAAGCTTAGTTCGATTTTCGAAATTGCAACATTTTACGTAGGCAGTTCGGTAATTTCGCAGCACGAACCCAGGCGCGAGTAAAAAGAGATTGACCGCTAGCATTAAGGTACAGCGTGGCCCAAGGAACGAAGAAGACATATTAAAATAAATATCCATTTTTCTTTGTAATATTTTAAAATAACTTTGAATTCCCTAAGAGTCTGCAAGTTGTTGTTTTACCATTACACACCTCTACGAGTAGCAAATAATCATCCCGGGGTAATAATCTTAAATAATTAATTTACAGTCAAATTTTAATTAGTACAATTACCCTGCGCTTCAGGAACACATTTGTTTTATTTCAACTATCTTTAGGTACTATGAAAATACACCATCGCATAAAAACGTTCATTTTTTATTTCGGGATTAAATAAAACAAAATAATAATAAAAAGTGAAAAGGTTTTAATTTTGTACAGAAATTTTAAATTTTTTTTACACACCGAGGTGCGCCGGGCACTGCGAACCTAAATATTCTCATTTTTATTTTATACTCTTTTCATTTGTTTCACATGATTATTTATTGTTTCTCCAACATAAAGTTCTACTGTCCTACACGCGTGTTACCTGTTTTGATTTTATTTTTGTCATTATAATAAAGAGGTAATCCTTCATTTCTATTAACAGCAGACGTATGAACGTCATCTTTTCACTAATTTCCAATTAATATTTTATCTTAAAAATTAATTATTATTTTTTTGTAAACGCAAATCTTTTTATCATCTCATACCTACGTTTTGTTTCTCTACCGCTCCGCTTTTTCTCTTACTGCTACCTCTAACATACTGTAACAGAGGCACCTGCTTATTTTTTTTTTAGTTTGTCTGTGCATGCTAACATTTTGTTCGCAACATAGCTATACTTGGACCAGGTACAGGGTGGGCAAGAACTAGTCGCACCATAATACAATTGCTGTACACATAGCATTTATTTTGTTGGTTCACATTTTTTTTGTTGGCACGCGCCACAGCTAATTCATACCAATATTTTTTTATTAAATTTAATAATTATTTTTTATTTATTTTTTAAAAAAATACTTTTTTTTTTGTTTCAAAAATTTTTTTTTTCTGGTCTTTCACTATACTTTCGTACAGCTGTATTAATTTCAAGCCAATTGTTTGTATTCTGTTCTTTCTTTTGTCACCTTTCTCCATTTTTTTGCTCCCTTGTATAACTTCAACCTCAAGCAACTTCAAGAACCTTCAAGCAACGGCAACAATTTGCAACTAATAAAAAGCGCTAGTCCAGCAAGCCAAGAGGACTAAGTTACATCAACCTCCTCAGCCACAACGACATGGCCCAACCGGAAAAGAATTTGGAAGGACGGGAATTGGCCCGCGTAAGGGTAAAGATACCCCCGTTCTGGCGAGACAAGGTGGCACTATGGGTAGCGCAAGTGGAAGAACAATTCAGCGTTGCAGGAATTACGGCGGATTCTACAAAATACTACACAGTAGTCAGCGGACTGGACGGCGAGACCCTAGAAATGGTCAGCGACATAATAACGGAACCGCCAGATAACAACCTATACAAGGCACTCAGAGATGCGCTCATCAACCGATACGCGGTATCCGAGCAAAAAAGAATCACACGATTAGTATCCGAACTGCAACTGGGGGACAAAAAACCCTCACTATTGCTCCGACAGATGAAAGAACTTGGAGGACCAGTCATCGCTAGGACTGACATGCTGAGGACCCTGTGGATACAATGATTGCTACAACAGACACAGGCATCCTCGCAACGGCAGGGGACCAAAGCGTGGAACAGCTCGCTGAGCTCGCAGACAGGCTTAGCGAAGTATACCAACCTAACGAGATAGCCAGCGCTTCCGCTCCGCAAGGAGAGTTGGAGAGGAAAATCGACCTCCTGACCAAACAGCTAACGAGCCTCACCACAGAAATGCAAAAACTCAAAGTAGAACATCGAGAAAGGAGTCGTTCCCGCAACAAACAAGGCGATAGATCGCGTTACAGATCAACATCGAGACCACGGCAAAACTACAAGGCAGACTGGTGTTTCTACCACAACCGGTTTCAGGATAAAGCCAGGTCGTGCAGACCGCCCTGCAAGTTCGCACGTCAGGGAAACGACCGAACCTCTGCTCGAAAGCAGCTACAGTAGAGGTTATCACTCGCAGACTGCACATTTGGGACCCAGCCAACAAGCACAAGTTCCTAATAGACACTGGTGCGGACGTGTCAGTCATCCCACGCAGAACGAAATCGGAAAGAAACAAGCAGACCATAGCCTTGTACGCAGCAAATGGAACAGCGATAGCCACGTATGGAACGACGAACCTCAACATAGACCTAGGCTTGCGCAGACCATTCACGTGGAATTTTATCATCGCGGACGTCGGAAAACCGATTATTGGGGCAGACTTCCTGACATTCCACAACTTGTTGGTGGACCTCAAGCAAGGATGCATCATTGACGTCACCACCGGCCTAACATCGTCCGGACAGAAGTACGAAGGTCCCGCAACCAAGATATCGCTGGTGAAACCGAACCGTGGCACGAACTATTGAAACGGTTCCCGGAAATCACCCGGCCCTTGAATAATCACACCGCGCCAAAACATTCGGTAACACACTGCATAGAGACCAGAGGACCACCAGTCGCAGCCAAGGCGAGAAGACTCGCCCCGGAAAGGCTGGAAGCCGCAAGAAAGGAATTTGAGGTAATGGTACAACAGGGCGTATGCCGGCCATCGAAAAGCTGTTGGGCCAGCCCGCTCCACATGGTACAAAAGGCCGACGGGAGCCATTGTATTGTGTAGTTGTGAGTATGTCGGGAGTATTGTGGTCTCCAGACCATGTGGAGATTACAGACGTTTAAACGCACAAACAATACTAGACAAGTATCCAATTCCACAGTTTTCAGACTTCACGCACAAGTTGGACGGGGCAACCATTTTCAGTACCATCGACCTAGTACGTGCATACCACCAAATACCAATCGAGGAGCAGGACATTCAAAAGACAGCGATCATAACACCTTTCGGGCTTTTCGAATTTGCCTATCTACAATTCGGACTGTGCAACGCTGCTCAATCTTTCCAACGCTTCATCCATCAGGTGTTGGGAGATCTCGAATTTTGCGCGGTCTACATCGACGACATACTGGTCGCCTCAGTGAACGAGGAGCAACACAAAGATCACCTCCGACAAGTATTCCAGCGCCTCCGAGACAACGGGTTGGTGATCAACGTTCAGAAATGCACCTTCGGGAACAACACAGTGAAATTCCTCGGCTACCAGATAAGCCAGGATGGAACTCAACCGTTGCCTGACAAGATAGAGGCAATACGAGCATTCCCGAGGCCCAACACGGTGAAGGAGCTAAGACGCTACCTAGGCATGTTGAACTATTATAGGCGGTTTCTGCCAAAAGCAGTAGAGGCACAGAGACATCTCTACCAACTCACAGCAAACCAGTCCAAATCCGACAAAACTCCCATTAAATGGACAACCGAGCTGGAGCGAGCATTTGAGAGGACGAAGGACGAGCTAACCAACGCCACACTCCTAGCGCATCCACGCGCGGAGGCGAAGACATCACTGATGACCGACGCATCAGACACTGCGATGGGGGCAAGGGCGGATCCAGCTTTGGCGCCAGGGGGGGGTCACATAGTCGTGGTCAAGTCACAAGAAGTTATAATTTAATTTTGATAATAATAGATACTTACAAGTAAAACGTAGGTATTTTATTAATAAATGTAACTACCTACTGTACTTAAAAATACCTACCTATATTTAAATAACAAAATGAATTTTTCTTTTACGTCTTCTCCCGAAACGCGTTATCACTTCATCTACTCCAATGGATACGTTTTTATGGACATGGAGAAGTGGCAGTCCGTTTAGACGTTCTTCAACCATTGAAGCTCTTAGCCACAATTTGATTCTTCGCAACGTAGAGAAAGATCTTTCCGCTGTCGCTACACTAACAGGTAGTGTAGCCATAATACATTAAAAATTTCTTATGTTAGGATACATCTCAATATCGCAATTTAAAATAAGGTCGGAAATCGACTGCGGTATGTCCTGACTCCGCTGCCACTTCACCATCCACAGCCGATATTCGTTTACAACGACAGAAACTGGAGTATTATCTAGTAACAATGTATAATCGGTTGCTAGTTGTTTCACAGTTTCAATGTTTTGATTACTGTATTCGCTTTTTGGCATGAAAACGCTTAGTTGAAATAAATTAAGTATTTCAAGAGACAGACGGTCCTGTAAGTCACTTATTATTGAATCCAGAAGAGGGATTTATATTAGGGCGTCCCGTCCATGTATGAGAAAAAAAAAATTTTGAGCTACACAATCACAAGAGGTATCAAAATTTGCGCAATTTTACACAAATTGCGAAAAAGGTAACAAAAAATAGCATTTTTTGTCATCTTGAGGGCTCTACCGAGCTTCGAAGTTTTGTAAATTTTACGTTTTTATAGAGTTAAACCGTTTGCCTAAAATAATAAAAAAATTAAGTTTAAAAGGAATTTTAGTATTGAAATTAATGAAACAAAGCACAAGAAAATAAAATAAACAAAATATAGATAGAAATCAATGACAAAAACTAAAAATTTAAACTTATTTTTGTGTCCAAAATTTTTCATTTCTGCTCGAGATTGCATCCTGGTTCTAATAAAGCCATCTCTAGAAGTAACGTCAGTTAAACTTTGTGAGGCGTCTGTTACATTCTCTAGGACCCGAAGTGCAACCATCTAAGATCAAGAATAAATGACGAAGGGGTAAGCATACAATCACACCATTGTAACGGTCTCTGCAAATACTCCTCTAAATATTGAATCACGCCACCCTTCCAATCGGTTTTAATTGCAGTTCCGTCACACTCTACGCAAATCACGTCATCTTAATTCCAACCTCGACCCTCTACTAAAGTTGTGATCGATGTAAGAATTCCTTTGCAGTACCACGTCTTTCGGTATTGTGTATCCCAAATAAATTTATCCAGGCTGTGCTAAAATTGAAATGTGGTCTTCTAAAACTTCTTTGCGATGGTTTTTTCGTCCATCAAAGTAAATGCTTTTTATAACAATACCTCCAATATCTTTTGAAGCTTCCGGGCTTTAGATACATCTTTGTAGATCTTATTTTTATCAATAACCAGAGTTAAATCTTCGGTAGAAACCAAGCCGACGTCAGTCAAAACCGCAGAAGCAACAGCAGCAGCAGATTGCGTGGATAAACCATATCTATCACAGATTTTAGCAACTGCCGGCAAAGGCAATGTATTCCAATTTTCCGTTGAAGTCAATGGTGTCTCTGTCGATGGCGAGTTTGTCGGGGATGACTCTGTTATCGGATACGTTTCTGGGGAAGATTCAGGCACTGAATCTTCATCACAATTTGCTGAGATATAATCGGTTTCTTGAGTAAAACACGAATTTTTGTTACCCTTATTGACTCTAAAATTTACCTCTGCTGTCGTTTAATTAATTGAGCCGTTTCTTTCTTATCAAAACCGCTTATAACCATTTTCCTATCATTTATTTGATCCAACAAAAACTTCTCTCATTGATGTAAATTTTCTTAGGTTTTAGACACGAACAAGATTCAAATGAAGTGCATTTAAAAGCGGAAACGTCAAAAAGTTTCTCAGGTGACTAAAAAACATTTCAGTTTATTTTCAAAACTACATTTCGTTTGTTTATGGGGTATCTTTTCAAATTGAGATACTTTTCGAAATTGGATTTCACTAATTAAATAACTCGTTCTTTAGTTGGAATCGAAGTTTT
The DNA here is from genome assembly GCA_016648135.1 of Agrypnia vestita. Lineage (NCBI taxonomy): Eukaryota > Metazoa > Arthropoda > Insecta > Trichoptera > Phryganeidae > Agrypnia > Agrypnia vestita. The sequence goes on from JADDOH010016459.1 coordinate 19,457, forward strand.
GGTCCAAATATTGTTGATCTCTTCGGAAACAATCACATATGTATCTGATTTGGATTGATCTTTTCAATTATACGTGAATTTCAGGTCGTTCTTGACAAATAAAATAAATTAAATGACGTCCCTTATAGTTGGTAGCTGCTGATTGTCAAGTTCTTTGCATGGTCCGAACATAGCATAAGTAGTCTGACTACGCCTCGAAATTCTTATTTAAAAATCACAAAGTTCGCTTTTACTACTGTAACAATCGCCATGGTACTTTTATGGCATAAAAATTATTTTGGCTACTCGCGAGTCAAGTCAAGAAAGTCCTCAAAACAAGTTCAAACTTGAGGGTATTTTCAGGTTGAAACCCAACAAATTCGAAGTTGCTGGTAACGTATTGTTGCATGCAAATCAAAACGTCATGTATGATTTACACCTAAATAGAATAAAAAGTAAATATTTTTTTGTATTTAGTTCAGGAGCCAAAATTGAGGATAGCGAAATATCACCATAAAAATGACAATTTTTCAAAACTTTGTAGATCGATAGAACCCTAAAGATATAGTTTTATTTTATTTTTAAAATTATTTTGGTAATTTACGCTCAATTACGCAAGTTTTGAGAGGTCTTGTGTTAAGATAAGTCAAATTTTTTTTTATCGGGACAGCCTAATGTATATGGCTCTGCGGAAATACTCTTGAGCAGATTGAGCAGGTTGGTTATTGGTCCTATGTATTTCTCTTGACACTATTCTGGGACATTTAATTTCTACATCTAGCTGCTCAGCTAGATGTAGAAATGAAATGTTTTGCAGCTGCTTAGCTTCTTTAGCCTCTTCAAAAAGCTGTCGGTAAATTACGTCCGCATTTCCTCTTTTATTTTGTAGAACACTTATCAGTATCATTAATAGCGTCCGCAGCTTATTTAAAATCAATGGAGTTCGATTGCAGTATTCTGCTTAAAAATACAGTAGTACTTGAAAAATAAAAAAAGTTAGTAAGTGACTGAATGTGAGTATGAGTATTTTAATTAGTGGTCCACCTAGGTCCTGGACCCAGCCCAGGGGGGGGTCATGACCCCCATGACCCCCCCCCCTGGATCCGCGCTTGGATGGGGGCCGTGTTACAGCAGGAGATAGGCCACCGCACCACCATGGCAACCATTAGGATTCTTCTCGAAAAAACTGTCCCCAGCTAAAACTTCGTACAGTACATACGACAGGGAACTGACGGCAATGTACGAAGCCGTAAAATATTTCAGGGACCATCTCGAAGGGAGAGCGTTTCAAATAATGACTGATCATAAGCCAATAATCTTCGCATTCACCAAGAAGGCAGACACCTGCTCGCCAAGGCAACGGCGCCAATTGGACTTCATATCACAGTTCACAACGGACATTCTCCACACGAAAGGAACCGATAACGAAGTCGCCGATGCACTGTCCAGAGTAGAGGCGGTTTCGATCCCTGCAACCATGAACTACGAGGAGTTGGCCAGGCTGCAGGAAGACGACCCAGAGCTTCGGAAATTCCTGTCGTCACATACAGGAATGAAGTTAGAACTTCGCAGCGTACCTGGACTACCAGAAAACATTTGGTGCGACACATCGACAGGCATCAGCAGACCTTACGTCCCCAAAGACTTCAGGACCAGGGTACTGACACACATACATGGAGGGTGTCACCCCGGGGTGGGCACCACCTACAAGACTATAGGCAGAAGATTCGTTTGGCCTGGGCTGCAGAAAGACGTGAAGGGCTTCGTAAGAGCATGCGTACAGTGCCAGAAGAGCAAGGTGCTTAAGCACAACAACAGCCCCACGCATACCGTGACCACGCCTCAACACCGGTTCCGACACATACATATCGACCTCGTCGGACCACTGCCACCGGCACAAGGGAACACGTAATATCCTGACGGCAATCGACAGATTCACCCGGTGGCCGGAAGCCATTCCCCTTCCGGACATCACAGCCGAGACGGTGGCACGAGCTTTCGTCGCGCATTGGGTCAGCCGATTCGGCGTCCCGGAAATCGTTACCACGGACCAGGGACGGCAATTTGAGAGCCACCTATTTGAAGGCCTCGCCAAGCGACTAGGCATCAAACGTGTGAGGACAACACCCTACCATCCCCAAAGCAATGGGATGATTGAGAGATGGCACCGGACGCTGAAAGGGGCCCTCAAGTCATCCACCGCAGGGACATGGACCGAAGCCTTACCACTCGTCATGCTAGATCTGCGCACATGCGTAAGACCCGAGACCAACACGGCACCAGCGGAGATGATCTACGGCTGCACACTTAGGCTACCGAGCGACATGTTCCAAGAAACGCCACTAGAGGAACCGGGCAAAATGGCCGAGCGACTGAGGTCCGCCATGCAGAACATCAGGCCCATTCCCGCGACGAACCATGACAACAGAAAACCATTCCTCCTGCCAAATATGGAAACATGCAAGCACGTGTTTTTGCGTACAGATGCGCACAAGGGACCTCTGCAAACTCCGTACGAGGGACCTTTCGCCGTGGTCAAGCGAGAGGACAAGACCATGACCCTTTTGGTACGAGGCAAGGAGAAAAACGTTAGCGTGGATAGGGTGAAGCCAGCATACTTGGCGAAACCCTGCCTGGAGACAACCACCGAGACGAACCCTGCGGAGCACACGGCAGAACCCAGGGCACAAGAACAACCACCGCAACCAGAGGGAAGCAGCCATCAAACAACCAGGAGCGGACGAAGAGTCCGTTTCGCAGACAGATGGGCTCCCGAGAACTTCCGACACGCTGGGAGGAAATAACGTGACCAATACATGGGGGGTGAAGAACCACAGTGGCAAAGAGCCAGCACAGATGCGATGCCATGCAGGGCTCGCAGCAAGCGTCGGGTGCTTCCCGAGGCTGTACCCGTCTCGGGCCACCTGTCCTATCACCCAAGCTATCCCGCAGAAATCATCTCGTCCCCTCCACGACACTATACCTCCTCCGTAATAACCTTGTCCGTCGGAAGCAGCTTTCCATAAACCTTATCCACCAGATGACTGACCAGCAGTCACTATGAGCGGCCCTTCAACACCAGACGACAGCCAGAGACCACTAGGGGTGGCCTGCCAACACCGGCTCCAAACGGAGACCACAGCTAGGCGCCTCACCGGACATGACGACAGACCAGCTGCACGCCATGGGGCGTCCATTCCACCACACTCTCCACACGCGTTAGCCACTGGGGGGGAGCCCTGTGGCGGATCCCACCACACGGGCGGCATCTGGCGTTCAGGGGGACCAACGGACCTACAGGCGGCGGGCGGCAAGACCACCACTCCCGTTCCGCCCGCTCGGCCGCCAACACCCGGGTAACGCGTCGCGACTTCTAGAATTGTCACACGATCGACGTTTAGACCCGCGCGTACAGATATATACTAATCTCAATCGAGTCCGCGTTTACAGCAACCTCTTATACTAACCATGTATTAGCATCATTCCACTTTACCTTTGTAACTTTCTTGAATAAACTCCTTGTAAATTGTACATATGACACAAGAGTGCTTCATTCCGTAGAAGTTAGCTACCCGCAACGGCTCCCGCACTCCTGAGCCAGAGGAGCCGCCAAAAGTAAGTACAAATCCGATACCTAATGTTACGGACAGGACAAAGCCTGCGCCTACCGTCAGGCAACCGAACTTTCGAGCTCTGTAGTTGACGTAATCACGTCATACAAATGGTAGAAATTTCTGATGTGAATGAAGCAGAGCAAAGGCCCCTTTCAGGGCCAACGCCGATCGCCGTGACCCGGTTGGGGATGGGTACCGTGCCGAGGACAGCGCGCGAGTTCTCGGCCGCGGTGGTTGTCCTTATACGTGTCTCGGCGTCAGGCGGCGGCACCCGGGAGAGGGGATGAGCGAATGCGGAGCCTCAGCTCCATGAGAACGCATCCCGCTGATGACAATGGAAATGCGTTAGAGTGCATGATCTGAAATGTGTATGTTTTTACTGAAAATATTATATGAAAATATTAATATTCAGATTGTTAACATTTCAGAGCTCTCTAATATGATGGAAATTAATGGTTTTTTGATTTCAGATGGAACTGAATCACAATTCTATGTAATAAGATACCGCATTTTCATTGTTTTAATAAAAAGAGCGGGTGGGAGATGTTTTTATTTGCGCACAAGGCGCAATTTGTACCCTATTATCATCATATTTGCCAGATAAGCAACATTAAAGTTGTCTCACCACTTATAAAAGATAAGTAGTAGAGTCACACACATGCACACACGCTGTAAGACATAAAAAGTTGTCTACAGATGACACAATAAATGACTGACTGTATGGCATAACAGATTGCCAACAGATCATTGGTAAAAAACATACATTTTTTATGGCAAGGAAAAATCTAAATACTTTTTCAAATACATTATTAATGAGTGAATCACAATCACATTAATATGGAAACATAAGTCTGACACCACCAACATAAAACCAGCCGCCGCTTATGAGCGACATACTGGGCTGGGTTTTTTCCATACAAATGCTCATGAAAACACACACACCGGAATAACTTCCGTCAGAGGATGATAATTCTTTTTTTATAATGATCAGTGGATCAAGACCTATCTAGAGAATATACACACTCATATGTGCAAATAATTTTGAATAAATTACAAAATTAGTTTTTTGTTGAAAAGTTTAAAAATTCATAACTATAGTAAGCTGCGACTTACAATAAAGTGTGATATATCAACAGATGCGCTGCGACGCACTCTATATAATAGACACAAAAAACTAAACCTAAAAGTTAATTTAGAATTTTAAGAAATTTATTTGTTGAAATTTCATAGCCCACCGGGCCAGAAAATGAGATGTATTTTAACTGTTGCTTTAATAATAATGTCTCAAGGTTGCCACGCAATATGTCAGGCTGTTTATTGAGACGCAGTCCATGTAATGACATATATGTAAATCCTCCGGGGGAGGTGCGTTTAATTTAATAATTAAAAAACTGTAATACATGTAGTAGAAATAAGCGGCCGAAACGCGCCATTTGTATGCAAACTGTAACTTGTTTTAATTGGCTTCGAGGCCGGGGCCTCCTGGTCCCGGCCGAGGGTATAAATATCGCATTCAAGGCGGACCGGCCTCAGTCTGGTTTAAAACGCCGTGGAAAACCCTTCACGTGTGTTTCATTTACTTACCCGACTACCTCCT
>JADDOH010016460.1:0-32611 GCA_016648135.1 Agrypnia vestita
TTTTTTTTTTTTAATACTTTTAATTTTTATGAAAATAACTTTTAATAATCTATCTAATTCTTTATATAATTGCTATTACAACGACAAAAATTTAATTACTAGGCATATAATAAAAATAATAAAACACGCGCGAGAAAAACGTATTATACTGTAATTATATATGAAAAATTGTCACCTATTTAGTGGTGTCCATCGGGCGTATTCCGAAAATAACAAGATTTTTATTTTGGGTTTTGTTATCCCAAGACTTATAAATAGGCAAGATATAGATTACGATTGTACGCTATATTCGGCGATTACTACCCAAAAACTCAAAAATAAACTGGACGTACGCGTAAATACTTAATTAATTTTTCATTTTCGACATTTGCTATTTTAGATGAAGCATTGTGCGTTTGCTATTTTAGATGAGGCATTTTGCATTTGTTATTTAAGATGAGGCATTTTGCATTTGCTCTTTTAGATGAGGCATTTTGCATTTGCTATTTTAGATGAGGCATTTTGCATTTGCTATTTTAGATGAGGCATTTTAATAATAATCTTGAATCCACATGGTCTAATAAGTTGTGATATTTTGATGGAGGGGAATGTCGATATAAGAGATTCATAAATAATTATAATTAAAAACCCAAGGCAGGAGGAAAAAATTGCATCCCTGATTTTATCTCCACATATGCGATATCAATTTATTATCACCCAATCAATTATCACCCAACATTTGTGTAGTAATAACACATAAACAATAAAAAAAATTAAATATGTACATACATATTTTGTAACACATACACGGATTGTAATGTCGGACCTACACGATGTCCTGGAATTCTTAAAAAAATACCCGTATATTTGACGTCGGAGTGATATTTATTTATCATCATGCAAACTAGTCCTTGCAATCTTGGAGTGTTTGATGAATATTAAATAATATAAGCTAACTAACTAACTAACCATCACGCCGTTTCCTCGCAGGGGCAGGCAGAGAGGATAGAAGGCCACGTTCTTCTATCTTGGCACACCACTTTTGCTTCGGCTACATTCATACATCTTCTCATACAATTTCGAGGCTTTTAACAGGGCCATTCTCAAATACTTGTAGTATCTGGATCATGCCAGGTATTTTGCGGACGCCTTCTATTCCTGTTGCCTTCAACACTCGCCTCATATATTTTCTTAACCATTCTTTCTTCGTTCATACGTTCCACATGACCAAACCATTTCAGCACTCCTTTCTTTGTGCTGTCTACCACACTATAGCTTACATAAAATTAACATCTAATTTGTTCATTCCTCACTCTATCGACCAAAGATTTTACACAAAAAACGTCTTAGTCTTAATTAATATAAGCAATAGTATTATTTTAAAAGTTGGTAAAAGTCAGTTTGTTTTTACTGAAACTGCTAATTTATTCATCCAAAGATAAAAATAGTAAATTAAAGTAAATATTTTGGCTAAATCCAAGATAATGGTCCCATTGCATATACAACGAAAATGAGTATTTCACTATATTATTGAATGTGCTAATGACAAAATAAAAGATAATTTATGCAATAGTAAGTATTAAATAAGATATTACACTTTAAAGTTTCGAAAAATGCACCGCATATTTTGACATTTCATAGGCAATATATGAGGTTAGGTTAGGTATTAGGTATATTAGGTTTGGTTTGGTTAGGTCAGGTTATTAGGATTGGTTTGTTTAATTTATATTACGATCATTTTAGTAAGATTAAATTAACAAAACATTAAATTATATAGTGAAATACTTATTTTCATTGTATGAACAAAGGGACCAAATTCTTGGATTATTCCAATATTTTTCTTACAATGTTAGAAATATTGAAATTTGACAGACGTCTTAATGTTTTTTATTTTCGAGTATGATCAACAATAACTATTACCAAATAACACATGTTATTTTCAGAATACGAATATTCGACTAAAACTGTCGAGTGCCGATCGGTCCGTGGCCATCCCTTGGCGCGGATCATTAATGGCAAATACTTTGGTTAAGGCGATTTATACGATCTTTTTCGAGTTAATCTCTCGAAATGACCGCCATTAAGAGACGCAGCATCCTAAGAATGAGATGAAATGAGAATTTACAGTGACGGGTAAAAAACTAACAGTTCGTCGGGACCCGTTTGGTACCGGCCGAGAAAGGGGACAACGCTCGCGCCCGGCTGATGGCATGTCGGGCCGCGGCGTGCGGCGTTTTATAATTTCAGCGGGACCATACACTCGGAGGCTGCGATATGTTTTATATGTTTTAAAATGCCTCCATAAGGCGAGACAAGTGTCGCTTCTCGAGCCGACTTGAGCGCAAACTTGCGAATCTTGTCGGTGCGTATTCGAATTTACCAGTGAAAATGTATGCGCGTGTTAACAGCGATTAAAGAAATTTATTGAAAACAAGCTGTGTCCACAGCTTCGCACGCGGGAAATTCAGTTTGAAACTCTAAAAGCATCAGTGAAAAATCAATATACAAATTTTATTTAGTTTTTAAAAAAGAACGAACGTAAAATCTAAACAACTCGTCCAAACAATGTTGGGTAAAAGGCAATTTTTATCTACATACAATTTAAGATATAATTAAGACGTCTCATAGAGATGAAATTATATTTTTATGGGAAGTAGGTATGGAATTCTGTGGGTGTTCATAAGGCTTAAGATTGGTTTAAGTGATCACTTTATAGAAGTGTTACTTTACATAAGTGACACCTGTGTTTGATTAAGAGGAATGAAAATCTTTGGATGCCGGTCGCGCTAATAAACATACATATGTACAAACTTAAATATATATACAACTTCCAAAAAGTTGATAGATGGAGTATTCTATCGTGGATGGAATTGGTGAACGTTACATTGTGTAAGCCCTATGAACGTCCAAAGATTTCCATTTCTACTTGCCTCCGATAAAAAAATATAATTTTTTCTCTATGAGACATCCATATTATAGATCTTAATTAATGATGTCCCTGTGTTGTGTTCTGAATAATTTGAACACATTCAAAATAAATGCAATTTTCCTGGCGATAAGCAAATTTATTTTGATAAGAATTTAACTATTTAAATTACCCTGGACATTAAAATTAATTTTTAAATATATATTTCATTCATATTTTATCAATTCGTGAATTAACCTTAACATATACATATATGTTTTTTAAGACTATTTTATAGGCCTTTTTAAGTTCTACTCTTTTTTATACAAAGTATTAATATATTTCTTAAGAAACGCATTCACTCGACCGTTTTTTCTTCGACTTGCGTTGCAAATTTGGTCTCGGGATAATAAATACCCTATATCTACTCTGAAGGTTCATTCTAAACACAAGTTAAAGAATTTCGGAAATTGAAAGAAATATATTAAAGCTTTCTATAAAAAAGAAGTTTCGGAGATTACCTCGTACTTCTAAACTTATAATATTAGTATAGATAACGTAATCATACAATTGCATTCGTGTATAACACAGCAATACCACAATACCTTACAGGTATATATATGTTCCTGCCTAAATTATAGATTAAAAATATTCCAGTAACTATGTCCAAATATCATCAGTTACGGAGATATGCGGCTTCAAAGTTTTCATTATTTTCAATATATTTTAAATAAAAAGTGTGAACCAATAAATAAAGGGACTACATAAATATAAGGTAAAAAATTGAAATCAATGTACCTACTAGGCTGCCGTGGCGAAACTGGATAACGCGCCGCTCCCGGTTAGAGTGCAAATTCGTGGTTCCGTAATTCCGGCAGTAGCTAAAATATTTTTTCATAGCTTTGATTTTTCACTATATCTTTTTCTAATTGATTCATAAGTTTTATTAAAAAGCGCAACTTACAATAAAAATGTGTTTTCTTTAATACATGTTAAATAAAATTTTAAATTCTCGAAATATTTTTTAATATAAATTAGCAATAAAATACAATACATAATATAAATTTTTTTTTTTTATTTGGGATGTATTTTTTTAATTATTACACTGAGAAAGTCATCAGTAGGTACTATGCGAAGAAATCCATCAAAATATGTTTGTTCCTAAACTGTCTTCACTGAGAAGTAAAATATCTGTCTCCGAAGCATTTCAGTAAGAAAATGGCATTTCTCCCGTATATGACCATCGGCAGGTTGGTCCTGTCGAAGTCAGTTGACAACGAAATAAAAATAAAGTATGCTAGCCACAGTGCCGGTAAAAATATTTAAATGTCCGGAAATAAATGTGACTCATAATAACATATAAATAAATAGCACGATGCAACAGGAAATGTTTGTAATATTAGTCTAAAGAAATTTCTGTCATCGACGATTTTAAGATGTTATTGGATATAACAATTACATGAGGGAAAGTCATAAATTATCTACACTTTTTATTCTACAATTTATTAACACAGAGGTATTGCTTGACCACAATAACTTGGCGTGCGGCGACTTTGGAACTAAAACCCGCCCCGCCCGCACCCGGCGGTAACCCCTCGCCCTGTCATTCAGTACAATTGTGTATTTGCTCGGGAGCTGTGACATCTTGATTACCAATATACACTGAATTATTATGTCCAAAACATCCTAAACAGTCCGAAATGGAGCAAGAACAATTGCCGATGAAGTATTAAAGTTTTGCGAAGCTGAAAAAGCAAATAATGGACCGATATTACCGTCTGACAGTTTGACAGATAGAAAGGCCGCCATTACGGCTTGGTTTCTTTAGTGTTGCCCGACCAAATTTCTGTAAAAGGCTACGATACTGGTCACCGGATATTCTGTTTATTATGTTTTGTGTAATAAATTTACACCCTGGCAACTTATGTTACGCGACAGCGACGCCCTCCTTCGCACGCCAATTTATAGTGGTCGCATTCTAGGGGCTCAATATGTACACCATTGTCAATTCACTTGGTACAGCGAACCCCAAGTTTATTCCTTCCAAAAAGTAGGTTTTAGATTGATCTTGAAGTTACTTTTGCACCGCTTTCTGTCTACGGGAATCTGCACAGACTACGGAAGTCAAGCTCTTCAAAACTTTCATCAAAAGCGGACTTTAGACTTGCATCTGGCCACCCTAGCCTCGCAGCTTGCAGCTAACATCGCACTGTTTTTTCGCCTGTCAAACGCGACTATTACAACAATCGCCACTTTGCATCCGTATTCATATCCAAAAGCCTATAATTTCGTACTTTCCAGATTATTCTAGTGTTAAGTGTCAGAAAATGTATTTCTTTTCCGAATCTTTTCTAACAATTTCCGAATTCAAAAACTTAATAGTGATGGTTAAACCGCCTTTTTGTCAAAAAAAAAACTTTGGATCGATTTTTGAGACTCGTGGCGACGATCAAGAAGATCTATCAAATTTTCGCTAAAAAAAATTAATAATTATAGTACAATTTCGGAGTTTTATAAATTTTATTGATTTTTTCAAATTGGAATCATTAGAAAAGTTTGATTAGCAACGGCGGCCCGATAACGTCGCGGAATATTTTCTAAATTTTTTATTATTTATTATTATATATTGTATTATTATAAATTACTCCGTCGGTATACATAATAGGTACTTCACTACGAATGTCGAAAATCTAAATTGACTGATAAATGTTTTTAGAATTTAATCTTCAAAGTATGAAGTGTCTTATCAAAGCTCAAAACATCTGACATTTTAGAAATATATTAAATTACTGTAAGTTTAGTGTTATGTTATATGTTTTAATTCGTCTTTAATTGTTGTTATATTTTACAAAGAAATAAGGGAGTATAATAAAAACTTGGTTTTTATGGGTTACTTTTTTAACCAGTCCTTTTCGGTACAGTTATTTGGGATTTGTATCAGATTATTTTGATGACTGATAACTAAGATATAATTGTTGCATTGTATCGATGGTTGCCCGTCGAACTGCAAAAAAATAGTTGCTAATCATCCACGCAATCAGATACAAATCTCAAATAACGGTTAGTATGTCACCGCTTAAAATACATCACTACAACTTAGTTTAATTAGTGAGGGAGTCCGTTGAAATATACAAACATCCCAATTTAAATAGAAATGACAGTTACAAACTATCAAGTATTTGGCGCCCTGTTCTAACGACACTGATTCAACCCTTGAGAGAAGTCGCAGTAAAATCCGCCAACGTAACTAGTACATATTGCACACTGGCAACCTCTATTGTAGAAGAAAAGAACACTCCACAACAAAGTGCATACAATTTACGCCCTAGAAAGCAGCACCTAATCAGTACGACCTCCACCTCCGCGGGTAAAGGTCGTCCTCCTGATGACGTTGGATAAGTATCCAACGAAACGTCGAGATTCGCTTCTCGGTAATACATACGTATAAAATATCAGAAATTACAGTTAAATATGTCTGACGACCGTAATAACAACCTTAACTCTTTAATAACTTAGTTTAACCTTTCATTGTTCCAATTTTATTTCGTTTTGTTATCATGGAGTAGTTTTGTCACTGTAACATTGTATACCAGAAATCTATTTTAATTTTAATTGTTCTACTAAATTGTGTGAGTTGTTGGAAGAAATTGCTAACTGGCTATAAACTCGCTATTGATAATAACATGTATACAACGAGTGAATGAATATAGTAATAATAAATAAAGTTCAGAAATGTTTCCAATGCTAGACAGTATGTAAACACCGCCACCACGTGGGGCCCATATTATAAATTTAATCTCGAGTCTATTTGCATCTCAAAGGAAAATGACACTTCAATGAACTGTATTAGTTTCCCTTAAAATTTACGTTCAAGGAAAGCGTTGGTTCACACACATTGCGAAGGTTCATTATTTTATGAATAGCCAGAGATTAGAACTGTCTTTCGTATAATGTTATATAACATGTGCACATCCCTATAATAGTAACAATGCACACATCTGTAAAAGTAACTATACGTTCTAATGTAATTTTAAATGTTATAGATACCTGAATATCATTGTGTTAAGCTTGAGTCTTTGTTTCACGGAACGCTAATTTAAATTTGTAAACAAATGTATAATTTTAGAGTGTCTATTTCTTCTTAGAATGATTAACATCGCTCTGTTTTGATGAATCTTTAACTCTCTACTTTGTGTAGTATTTTTATTAATATCTACACTAGCTGCAACCCGTCAGAAATGACGTAACATTAGTACGCGTCTTTGCTAAGCCCTAGTATACATTTACAGCAAATTTTTGGCGCTCTACGGAGAGGCGACCGTAGTAAGCGACCGATTCGGGTTTAGTGGCCCGGGGCTCAACCCCTTACCACCGGCCGTTTAATTTGTTTTTTTGGCCGTGAATTCGAATGAAATTACGGACGTTACACAAAGTTGCGGGGACAGAGAGACAGACGGATAGACAACGAAATTAATATTCAAGTTTGTGTTTACTGGGATATTATGCCGTGTTGTTACGACCTTTCGGGCCGACGTTTCGAATCCCATCAGGTCCATCATCACGGTTGATGTGTTGTCATTCTCGTCGCAGACTCCTCAGAGGTAGGGATCAGACAACAGACGAATCATACACACAACACATCATGACTTCGGCACGGTACTGCAAGTCGATGCTTAACCACAACACCAACACTCACAACAACACATCAGCCCTAATGAAGGACTCTGCAATGGGATACGAAACGTCGGCCCGAAAGGTCGTAACAACATGGCATAATACCCCAGTATACTCAAACTTGAAGATTCTGAGTGGCCGTGAAAACCTAAAAACTTTATTTAGATCGATTTTTGACCCTTTTCCCGTGATCCAATCGAGCTGAAACTTAGCAAGTAGACTCGTGGCGACGATCAAGAAGATCTATCAAATTTTCATTAAAAAAAATTAATAATTATAGTATTATTTCGGATTTTTAGAAATTTTATTGGTTTTTTCAAAATGGAATCATTAGAATAGTTTGATTACGACGGTAACGTAGCGGAATATTTTCTAAAATTGAATTACTCCGTCCGTATGCATAATAGGTACTTCACTACGAATGTTGAAAATCTAAATTGATTGACAAATGTTTTTAGAATTTAATCTTCAAAGCATGAAGTGTCTTATCAAAGCTCAAAATAGCAGACATTTTAGAAATATGTTAAATTACTGTAAGTTTAGTGTTATGTTATATGTTTTAATTCGTCTTTAATTGTTGTTATATTTTACAAAGAAAGGGAGTATAATAAAAACTTGGTTTTTATGGGTTACTTTTTTTTCAGTAAACTAAATTTGATGGTGATCATTCAATTAGGTGAAAAATATTAAATCCGTTACCTCTACGTGAGTTTAATAATATTTTTATATATATTATTATATATTTATATAATAAGTTTCGAGAGTTACAGAATCTCTCATCGACAGATAAATCCATTCGGATTCTTTCCTTGTATATTAAAAAGAGCATCTATTTCTCATACGAAATTTTAACCGTGTGTGCGCAGTCGTCATGGTAAAGCAGGAAAGTGGGTTACCCGCTATGTCAGAAAAACTTGCACCATCAATTGTCTCAAGCGACATAAAAACGTTCAAATAGACTACAAAGTTACAAGATCCGTCAACGGTTGTAGGGACCCATTTCGGTTGCTAGCGAACTTCTATCTGAATTATGAAAAATTCATCCGTTTCAATACAAGTCAAATAAAACGAAAAAAACTTCCAAAAATTAAATAAAGATTTTTATAAATAAACACACCTAAGAGTAGTTATGGTAAAATAGTTAAACAAATGCAGATTTTAATTAAAAACTATCACTGTCTTATTGTGGACTGCATGTTTTTTTAAAAGTAGTTAAGCTGTCATGGAATACATCTACAAACTCAATGTACTCATTGCCCAGTCTATGTAGTCTAGGTAGTGATGAGTATATATGGTAGTTTTTTCGCGCATTCTCTCTAATAATACTTTAGAGAAACTATGTCAATTTGAGAATTGATAATTTTGCACAGAAATATTGAGTCTGTTAATTTTCATCTATCTGACAAAGTAAAGATATTGAGTTCTTTCATATGCTTGATATTTATGCGTTCTTGGGTATTAGTCTATTATAAAGCGATATTTTCATAAGCATATTCTTTCATGCGTACGTAATAATTTGAAAAATGGGCAGTTTTCACTTAAAATTAAAAATATCTTAATAATTTACGCTGATTTTTCTCGACGTAGGTACATGAACATTATAAAAGGGGAACCATACAACTGAGTTTTACTTAGTGATGCTATTTTAACCAGTGACACATTAACGGTTATTTAAGATTTGTATCCGATTGCGTCAATAATTGGCTACTATTATTCTGATGGGATACTATTTTTTGCAATTCGACGGGTAACCATCGGTACTAGACAAAAATTATATCTTAGTTCAAAGAAATGCACCACAATGTTCGATGGTCTTCTGTAATCGGAGGCAGTACCAAGGAGATCTGGAGCCACCAAGTTTGTGGGTAATGTTTTCAGCATTTCGGGACCAGCTATGTGAAATCAGATGCCTCCATGAAAAATCAAGAATCTTTCAAGAAGAGACTAAAACACACTTCTTCAAGATATCACATCTGTATAAAGCGCCCTTGAAGCGTCTTTCTCGCAAAACGGCGCTATAAAAATTATCACAAACATAAACATAAATATTAGATATCAATCATATATCACTTGTACAAAGTATCTTGGAATATTCGTCGGTTATTTGGTAACCATATTATCCAACACATGATGCGAGAATCAAAAGAGTGCAGAAACAGTTTCTACGTATTTTGTCATACAAAGCTAGTTAACAAAGTAACCTTCACAGCTACGAGGATCGACTTACATTTTTCAAGATGCACAAACTTGAATCCCGACGGAAAATATCCGATCTTGTTGTGCTACACAAGATTCTCAGTGGAGCTATTGATTCCCCCTATCTATCTGACATAAATAAGCATGTTAAACCCCGTATAAGAAACCCGGAATTCTTTAGAATAAGCCAGCACACTAATAATGTTGGTTACTTTTCTCCCATCACATGACTATGTTGTACTTGCAACATGTATTGTTCTGACACTTACATTGATGCTGATATTCTCGCAGATACCTTATCATCGTTCAAAAAGTCACTCATACACAACATCCATTCTCTAAACAATGACCTGAACCCATAGAACCATAAAATCCATTATTTATTCACATATTCTTATAAGATCACTCTACATTCATACACTAAATATATAATATATATATTCATGTTGCTAGAGCGTGCCGAAGACACTTGTAATTGGGATAATGGGCAGAGTCTCGATTTAAAATGTGTTATTATTTGTGTGTCAAGTACTTACTCACTGTTAAGGCGATCGTCTAGCAGAATGAGCAAATTTCACCATTTTTTGTCATATCTTCTCTTGCGTTTTTTATTACATTTTTGTATGGAAATATCTCATTTTAAAATTTATTCATCAGGTTACATATATTTTAAATACGAATATCTATTACAATGTCACAAATTAAATTATATAATTGATTAATAAATTACCAAACCTTCGATGTTTTAAAAATGAAGAAAATTGCTCGACTTTATGGGCCTTTTATGACTGAACTGCGTGTTGAGATGTCTTTTTTATTCAATAATATTACAAAGTAAACGATTATCTTAACTTTATTACAATTATAGAAAAATCTGTTAGTACGTTTACATGCAATTTATGTTTTAAAAAATACTGTTTTTAAAATTATTTTTATTTTTTGTGTGTTTTTTTCAATCCTTTTAAAATAGTTTATAACTTTTTTCATTAATAAATTAAAGGAATAGACATTATTTTTTAAAATTAATACAAAAAAAATCAAAAAATTATTCTCAATTTCAGATTTTAGCTATTTAATCAAGGCACTGCGTATTGTGTCATAAATACGTTGCGTCTTGATTAAATATCCAAAATCAGGAATATCGACAAAGATTTTTATTTTTTTTTTATTTTATTGTAATATTATAATATCTATTTTTTTGACTATTGAAGTAAAAAAGTTGTCAACCATGTAAAAAGAGTTGAAAAAACCCCACAAAAAAATTAAATATTAAAAAAAAACAGTATTTTTTAAAACATAAATTGCATGTAAACGTACTAAGAGATTTTTCTATAATTGTAATAAATTTAAGATAATCGTTTACTTTGTACTATTATTGAATAAAAAAGATATGTCAACACGCCGTTCAGTCATAAAAGGCCCACAAAGTGGAGCAATTTTCTTCATTTTTAAAACATCGAAGGTTTGGTAATTTATTAATCAATTATTTAATTTAATTTATGACATTTTAATAAGATATTCGTATTTAAAATATATGTAACTTGATGAATAAATTTTAAAATTATATATGTCCTTTCAAAAATGTGATAAAAAACGCAAGAGAAGATATGAGAAAAAATGGTGAAATTTGCTCATTCTGCTAGACGATCGCCTTAACGTCTCAAACAAAAAAAAAATTAAAAATAATCGATACAATTAGATAAGGATTCCAAATAAATATAACAAAAATAACCGGTTAAAATAAAGGTTTAACCATCACTATTTATACTGATGTTGGCTCGTCACTAGACCGTTATATGATATGATATCAAATTAAATTTAAAAATATGAAATCTTTGGCTATTCTCAATATAAATTCAATTGTTTAACATAAATTTTCAACACACGCCTATCGCGCTCATCACAGTACGGGCATTAAACATTTGCAATAAATGCAAACGGATGAATTTTCGAGAATGCACAAATGCAGTCGGGAGTTGGGCAATTTTGTTGGATCGGACTTCTTCAATCTAGCGACGATAAAATGCGCCGTATTTGCCAACAGTTAAACGTCGATAATTGCAAATAGTAATTTCGCAGCATCAGAAAAGCGCTCGCTGAGGTCACCAAAACGAGTTCCAGTCGCATTAAAATATGCATTTTTCCCCGCGCGGGTTGGCGGAGCTCGGAGTGTCAAACACTGCTGGAATTAATTGCGCCTCTGCGATTGGTCACATGGAATGCCACGTGACTTATTTTTGCAACAGTCTTCTGGCTGCACTCTGACTCCCAAAGATGGCGCGAGAACAGTAATAATAATTACTATATAACAATACTTTTACATGCACGTTCTAAGAAAATGATATAAAAATATTGTTCAAAATATAAATGGATCCATTCAATGATGTGAAAAATTTAAAGTAATTATATACAGACTTATTTGGAAAACATAGGACTATATTCCTGCCTTGATTATGAGTCGAAAATGTTCAAGCACTTATGACCTAACATCAATAGTTGTGGAGATATGCGACATCAAAGTTTGCATTTTTTTCCAATATTTTTGATTTATTATTTGTAAAACGTTGGACTATCATCACAGTAACTTATATCGATTACGAAAAATTCATTCAATTCAATACATGTTAAATAAAATGATAAAAACCCTGAAAATTTTCTAATTGGAATGTTTTCCCATTGGGATTTGAATGTTTTTATTTGACTTGTATTAAAAGGAATGAATTTTTCATATTTGATATAAGTTACTGTAATAATAGGCCAACGTTTTGCAAAATATAAGTCAGAAATATTGAAAAAAAAAATACAAACTTTGATGTCGCATATCTACATATCTATTGATATTAGGTTATAATAGCTTGAACATTTTCGATTCATAATCAAGGCAGAAACATAGTCCTGCGAGGTTATCAATGTTTTCCAAATAACCCTGTATATTGTATTTTGCTATTACTTTGTTGTTCATTAGGAATATAATTAAATGAATTAACTTCGTTAATCACCACTTAATTTTTGGTAAAAACCAACCGGTTTCGGAAACAACGTTCCTTCGTCAGGGTATATTTAATACTTATTAAACTTTACAATTTATAATCAATCATACCTCGGTGTCAAGTGTCCAAATGTGGGTAAATAGTGGGGGGTTCGAATCTAACTTAGAGTTAGAACCTAACTTACAGTCCTATCTTGAATATGTTCCCTTTCACCCAATCACCTGTTTCTTTCGCACTCCCCACTATTTACCCCCACTTGGACACTTGACACCGAGGTATGATTATTCATAATTTGTAAAGTTTAATTAGTGTTAAGTATACGCTGACGAAGGGACGTTGTTTCCGAAACCGGTTGGTTTTTACCAAAAATTAAGTGGTGATTAACCAAGTTAGTTCATTTAATTATATTTAAAGTAATTATTTTTAGGCATATTCTATGTGCATATATTAAGTAATTCGAAGGAATATCGTATAGGGCTTACATGAAAAATAATATTTTTTAGTACTTTTTTTAAAAAATTTTAATAGATGCGTTTTTCCTTACAAGGGCATTATCAATCTTTCGTTATTAGGGCATTATCAATGATTAATATCGCCCTCATAAAGCGAAACGAGTCTCATAAAAATTAAGAACATAGAACTACAAAACAAGCGATTTTATTTATTTATGTCTTATTTTGGAGTTCTATAAACTTACTCCGAAACAATAAAAAAATATGTTGCTTAATATTCCACTTTAAAAAAATATAGATTTGTAAACGAGTAGTTTGTTGGTATTGTGGTTAGGACACTCGCCTCGTGATGCGAAGGTCACGAGTTCGAGTCTCACTCCAGACTAGCAAGTTAGTTCTATTTTCATAGCAGAAGTTTAGCTTAGTTTGAAAATAGTAAAAATATTGATGTGATACGTATTTCGCGTTCTCATCTCTATTTAAAAAAAAACTAAAAAAAAATAATGTCATCGGAATTACTAGTTTTCGACCATAGATGGCTATGGCAATGTCCCTTCAAATATTTGAAAGAAGACAGATAAATAACATATATATAACTTTCTCAATTTTTATAATGTGTGGATGTTCTGAGGTTGTAATTGGTGAATGGTGCATCGTGCAAAGTGGTCACTTAAGCCAGCTAATAAAGGTGATAAGCCCTGTGGCCACCCTACAGAGATTTCAATACTGAGGTTTCCATAATTGGATTTCCTTTTCTATTTGTACTGTAAGTTTTCTAAAAATAAATATAAATAATAAAAATAAAATGCAACTGGCAAGGGGAAGCCATGTTTTTTTAATACGAATCATTTATGATCTCGGGGTAGTGGATATGAAAAATATTCCTCGCTAAAAATACTCGATTCTTTTGAAAATCATTCTTGCACACTTGACGATGCAAACATGTGTGATTACTATGCAAATCTCGTGTACTAGAACTACTGGTTGTGATGTTCTAAAAATAAAGATTTAATTATGAATTATTTTCAAGCGAGTCTATAAACTGACAGATTATGTTTAATTAATTGCATCCATTTAAACTGAGCAAGAAACTTTGAACAACTAGTTATTAAAAGTTGCAATAGTAATCACGTGATCGTTACATTGTCTATTTTTCTCAATCTGAGATCCATCCAGTCTATACAGGGTTATTTGTAAAACATTAATAACCTCGCAGGACTATACTCCTGTCTTGATTATGAGTCGAAAATGTTCAAGCTATCATGATCTAATATCAATAGTTATGGAGACATGTAACATCAAAGATTGCATTTTTTTTTCAATATTTTTAACTTATTTTTTGTAAAACGTTGGACTATCAATACAGTAACTAATATCAATTACGAAAAATTTATTCGTTTCAATACAAGTTAAAAAAAAATGTTGAAACGCTGGTAAAAATCCGATTGGAATGTTTTCCAATTGGAATTCAAAGGTTTTTATTTTTTTATTTGACTTATATTAAAGGAAATGAACTTTTCATACTCGATATAAGTTACTGTAATGATAGTCCAACGTTTTACAAAAAAATAAGTCAAATAAGTTATTATCCTGTTGATTGGAGCATTTTAAGACGCTGCAATCCTATTCCAATAAAAATAATTTCGTTGTCTGTGTTCGTCCTCTGTCTGTTCCCATAACTTCGTGTAATGTCCGTAATTTTCTGAAGTAATTTTTTTTTACGAACTTATTTTTTCGAAATTTTTTTCTGTGAAAAAATTTTCTTTGAATTTTTTTTCGAATTATTTTTTAATGAAATAAATAAATACTTATTTCTTAGGAACCAACATGTCAAAGTACTGTCATTTTTGACGGGTTACAGTTAGTTGGAGTAAATAAGTGACGTGTGTCTTGTCCGGCGAATGGGCGCGTTCAGCTGTATTTTGATCATAAGTTCATGGCAATCTTTGTTCCCATTCAATAAGATGTAAAGGAACACAAGGTTTGAAATCATATGTCACGAGGTCGATTGTTGTAGCGTACATGAAATTAATTTGCAGTACTGCCACGAGAGTCTAAAATAATAGGACAATCCAACAGTTATAAGAAACAACTCGAAGTTGTTCGAAAGTACCTGATCACACGGGAACATTCACGAAATGAACATATTCACTAAAAAAAAAAAGCGCGAGAAATTTCTGGAACGCGACCTGTTGTAAAACACAAAAGCGAAATATCAGCGAGAACCTATGTGCGACTACAGACGAAGAATGTGAGATAATGTGAATCAAAGAAGATATCTCCAGTTAAATTCGTGTCCAGTGATTTAATAAAATTAATAAAACTGTAATTAATTTAAAGGGTTTTATTTACTTCCCACAATCACGATCCAGTGAGAGTATATTACTTAAAATCTCACAACTCCTTATAATTGAAATGAATTATTTTCATATGTACTCTAGCAGTCAAATTGGTTTGATGGGTAAGCACGGTGAAGAGAGGGAAGGGGGGGGGGGCTATGACGTAATTACTTCATAATATTTCCATAATAATATATATAATTGTGATAAATTACTTGAACAAAATTGCATTATGTCATGATTCGCTCTTACGTACAGCTAGCTACACGATATTTCAGTTAAACGCACGGGAGCACGATCTAGCGGTGATCTTCAAAACTAAAGCTTTACGCTGTACCCCTTCATGCATAAATAAAATATTAAATATCGAAAAAAAATTTCGTAAAATTTCCCAAAAATAAATATTTATTTTAAAACAAAACATGTTTATTTAAGGACGTTGATTAGAGCACTATTTATTTATTTATTTATTATTTTGACTCTTTACACTTTTGGGTCAAGGTCAAAGAACATAATCCTGGATTGGATAAATAATTAATCATCTGTGGCTCAACTTGTAATATATAATATATGTAATTATGAAACCATAACTTTTGGCATTTTCTATACCTATTTTCATCTCCAGCTCCAAGATTTCACCTTACCCGAAGGTATAAAGATTACAAGGTATTTAACTAAGAACTAAACGACAAATCGTATCATTTCGTGTTTTTAAATTTTGAAATATGTTTTTTTTTTATTTGATTATTAGCAATGAAACAAGTTTTATTATATTATAATGAGGAGACAAATGAAAAAGCTGAAATAATTAACTTTTTATAACGTTAACATGATCAAATTCACTGAAAATGAACAAAACTGGAGCACTATTATGTAATTCACACAAATCACTCGAATGTGAAAATTGCGTATAAATTATGGCCACTTTATACTTGTCTTTCCAGAATATTCGCAAGTCTGAAATCGCAGTTACTCACTTTCGAACGCCTGTGGAATCGTCCAACTGTCATAGCAAACTGTCTGTATAGCTGTATTAGCCCTTTAAACACTGAATAATATATATATTTTTTTTTATTTTTTTATTTTTTTAAAAAAAATAGAGATGTGAACACGGAATACGTGTCACATCAATATTCTTACTATTTTCAAACTAAGCTAAGCGCTTGTACTATGCGTATGCGCGATGTATATTTGCGAACATATATAACTGCTTTCTTAAAACATCTGTTTTACAGTATCGTTACAATATTTATAAAAATATAGAAAAAAAAGAAGACGAGAGACTAACAAATTTATTTAAAAAAATATTGTAATATTTATATAAACTATGAATCAATGTTAAAAAATGATCGAAATCTAAAATGCCTTAAAGTATTACATATCGACCATGTGAAATATATTTGACTATTACCAAAAATAATGCTGCCGGTTCAAAAGAGTATAGAAACCATGAAAAAACGGCTATTAATAAATTATGCTACGTTGGTACTAAAATTATTAATCACGTGCTGTCTAAACATGTAAGTAAATCTGTAGCTCAAAAATCTGACAAAGATTGTTCACTCAATTCGTTTTTTATAGATCAGTTAGTGTACGTCCATCCTAACTAAGAAATAGTTGTATTGAAATCGGTGGACATTAAATTGATCAAAGTCGTTAATAAAGAAAATTAATGGCGAACTTAATTATTTAAAAATATATATAATATAATCATTCTTGGCACTACAACCCTTGGTGGGTCTTGGCCTCCTGAATAATTTTCCTCCACTCATCTCGGTCTAGTGCCAGCTCTCTCCAGTTTCGAAGATATATAATATATCCAACCAAAATTTTTTTATACTAAAAACTTCTTTTTATTAAAGCTTCAACAAATCAAGAGGCCCAAGCATAAAAACCCATTAAAAAATACCCTAGCTTGAGAAAATCACGTAGATTTATTGTGACCTCATTAGGAATCAATTCCAGACTATGGCTTATACTGTATTGAAAGGAAAAATTAAATTAAAAATTAAAACCCCTTGGAAATGTGACGTGTAATATAAGTATATATTATATATCCTTTCGATGAAGCAACTGAGAACCGCGCTTAAATGAAATGTTATTCGAAAATAAATCCGGGGCTGAAGGTGTTGCATACGAAACTGCAACGCTGCATATTTTTGTATGCACTTTTTATTATTAACGTTGCATAATTTCAAGGTCCACTGTTCTTGGCCTGTGTGTGAATTTCAATTGCACGCATTAAGGTTTATATACATACACAACATGTCAACAAATTCACGGTCATATCGCGAGCTAAAAGCGGCCACTCCGTCAAAAGGAACTGCACATGCATTACAAAATAATTTCTGACGCATAAATTAGATAACATTTTTTCGTCTATTCTCGATAAACTAAGTGGCATATTTTTTTAGCGAGCTATTACTCAGTCTCAGTGGTATCGACAAAGTGCAGGAAAATGTTCAAGAAAATTGCGTAATAATTATAGCCACTTTATAAAAATCTTTGTGTATTTTGTATTTAACTTTTGTTTGATTGAAATAACTTTTTGATAGAGTGCCAATCTGCTTAACATGATTTTTTAATATTTTCGGGATACATGTTTAGGATTCAAGGCAATCTCTAAATGATACGTGTCTTTGTCAAACCTCATCACTGAATACTTAATAAGCATTCATGGGCACTTCGTAGCGATGGACTGCCCTTTCGATGCTGTTGTGGGACGATTTTGAAACTTTTTGATTGTGTGGCTTCGTATTGAAGGGTACATTTTTTACGTTTTAGTGGATTGTATACTGTTTTTCAAATAATTATAGTATCTAGTCATACTATGACAAACCGAAACAGATATGCACATGACACGGTATATAGTACATTGTATATGGTTTTGTGACACAGGAATATTTCCGTGCAGTTTGTTCGCCATTATGAACAAATTTCTTTATATGCGTTGTTTAATGTTGATTTCAATGATATTAATTTAGTAAAGTGAATTAGTAAAATTCTCTGCTTTTGTCGTGGAACGTCAGAGTGGACACACCCAAAATTTCTTACAAATAAATCCAAAATGTAGTTAAACTTTGATGGTATTTTGTTGCGGAGTTGAATATGTTTTTTAGATATTTAAAACAAATAAGAAAATTTAATATAAGAGAGATTTAGAAAAAATATTCAATAACTACCGGGTAGCCTACGGATATTAAACATTATTTAGAATATTTGAAGAATTTTAACATTTTTCAAGAACACAATAATGGATTTTAATCATTAATCAAGATATATTATAGATATTTCATATCTTAAACATATATACAACCTCCAAAAAAAATTTATAGATGTGGTTGTCTATCATGAGTGGAATTGCGAACGTTAATTTGTGTAAAGTGATCACTTAAGCCAGCCATACCATAGCAGGGTGTCCATAGGTTCTAAGCCCTATTAAATGTTGTAGGTCATTCCAGAGTGTAGTAGTTTGTTCCAGAATGTAGTGGAAGGTCCTTAATGCATTAATGCATACATGAAAGATGACAGTTATAAAATATGATGTACGCTGTAGAGACGCGGCTGACACTGTCCGCACCAAAGGACTCCTCAGAACAACTGAAAAGAAGGTGCTGAGATCCATTATTGCAAAAACTCTACTTGACCGTGTCCGAAATGAAGACATAAGGAAAATTTGCAAAATCGAGGACACAGCACAATGGAGTAGATCCAAAATGAGATTCTAGCGGGTAGCCAGAATAGACAGTGACAAACTCGTGTATACAGCAGCGAATGAAATCCCTTCTGGACGACGCCTACCGGGAAGACCACCGAAAAGATGGAGGGATAGGTGGACCTCTTCATCTAAGGAGGCGTAGTTTTCTGTAGCATCTACTAAATGAAAAGAAAAAGAAGAAGAAAATATGATAGAATTACGGTTTAACTGCGATAAACATAAAAAAAATAACTTATTTATAAAGTAGCTCTTATAATAGCTCTAATCATCTTCTTCTTCTTCATCAGCCTTCGTCTTTCTACTGCTGGATATAGGCCTCTTCCTTCTCTTTTCATATTTCTTTGTTATTTGTTAATTGTAGCCATTTCTTTCCCCCCACAGCGGCTATATCATCGGCCCATCTCTTTTGAGGTCTTCCGATGCCTCTTTTATTCTCCCAAGGTCTCCATTTCAGAACTCTGCGAGGCCATTTTGTAGCGTTCTGCCTTGCAACTTGTCCTGCCCATTGCCATTTTAGCTTCGCTACACGATCCATGATATCTACTACTCTAGTTCTGCGCCTAATTTTGTCATTTCTAATTCTATCTCTTAGGCTTACTCCAAGCATGGATCTCTCCATCTCGCCATAGTCTCCAATTCATACGTCATCACTGGCAGTATGCATGATTCAAAGGAATTTCTTTTTAGGCTAATTGGGATCTCTTTTTTTCTCGAAGATATGTTTGAGTTTGCCAAAAGCAACCCGGCTCATTCCTGTTCGTCTTGGCAATTCTGTTGTTTGGTTATCTTTGTTCATTTTTATTTTGTGTCCTAGGTAAATACATTCATCTACTATTTCAATATTATTATCATTGATAGTGATGACTTTGTTCTCTGGACTCAAAATTTTTGTTTTCTTTATATTCATCCTAAGACCAACTTTGCTCGAAGCTTCGTGTAGTTCTTTTAACATTATACTTAGTTCTTTGATGTTATTACTTACAACTACTATGTCGTCAGCAAATCTTAGGTGACTTAAAATGTGCCATCTATCTTCACACCTTTTTTATCCCAATTCAGGCTCTTAAATACATCTTCTAAGGCTAACGTGAAGAGTTTAGGCGAGATTGTGTCACCTTGTCGGACATCTTTTTCTATTTTTATTTTTTCAGTTCTAGTGTCGTCGTCAATTATAACACTCATAGTTGCATTTAAATATATAAAGTTTACTAATCGTAAATATATAGAGTCTATTTATCTTATCGAGTCGCGTTTTGGAGTGGATGATTGCCCACCTTTCAATTGAGTCAATTGCTTTTTTTCAATAGCGAAATTTTGTTTTGAAATAGCTCTAATTTATTATTATTAATCTAAAAAAATTTATTTATTAATTTAAAAAAAGTTTAATTTAAAAATAGCTCTAATTTATACCTATAAAACTCAATGTCTGTCTGTCTAGCTGTCTGTCTGTCTGTCTGTCTGTCTGTCTGTCTGTCTGTCTGTCTGTATGTCTGTCTGTCTGTATGTCTGTCTGTTCTCTATACAAATCCATACCGTTTGTCCGATTCGATTCAAATTTTGCATACTTATGCTTTGGGACCCGACGGGTAACATAGGCAACATTTCCCCCCTATTCTCATATCCCTTCTCCTCCCCCTGACATATTTTCTATACCGTTTGATCGATCGGGCTCAAAATTTGGCAACTTATTCTTTAGGACTCGGCGGGTAACATAAGCAACATTTCCTCCCTATACCCCTTCCCCTCCCCCTAACATATTTTCGTTGCAAATCTATACCGTTTGATCGATCGGACTCAAAATTTGGAAATATTCTTTTAACCCTTTTCCTCCCCCGATATATTTTCGAGGTAAATCTGTACCTTTCTTTTATTTACCTTCACAAATTTATTTTAAACTTAATCCTTAACCCGTGCGATGCCGGGTAAGGACAGCTAGTAATAAGATATAAATCAAAATAAATATACATTAGATAACCTACTCGTCGATTCAATTGCTCGTCGATGATAATAGATTTTCACATAGCGTGGGTCGCGTAATACGTCGTAACATTTCGGTCCGGGTGAAAGCCGCTGAAATGTGACCCGAATCGACATAACAGACTCGTGGCCCACCCACCTGGGGCCGATTCCGCCGCTAATAATAAACATTACACGTCGAAAAGTCCTGAAAATAAATAATCGTGTTATGCAAACGCCCGCCGCGGCTAACAATGAGAAAATAGGCCAATCGATGAACGCAGCGTTAAGCCATGTATTCACTAGGGGACAAATTGTCCCTCAACAGCACGCGCGGCATAGAGTCTACGTGACGTTGTAACGTCGTGCACTGTTCCGCGACATAGCGCAGCATTTCTACGTGCCGTGGCAACGTTGCCATGCGCACGGTACCCGAGCGAGCTCACTGCAACATTCCGCCTAGCGTCAGTACCACGTGGCATGTTTACAAGTGAATACGCATGCGCTGTATCTGTCAAGATGACAATGCGGGGAAACGAAATCGTTCTTGAACTCATCGAGCTGTATCGATCGAAGATCGCATAGAATCTCCGTCCTTCTTTCTCTTTGCGGTAAATAATTTCGCATTCTCCTCTTACTTTTCGATAAACTCATTAACATAAACAGATACGCGGCTATCATCATAACCTCATAGGGCGATACATTTCCGCAACGTGTGGAAAACAATAATTATTTGCAAAAATTGGACCTTGTTTTTAATAATATTCAATTTACTACAGTAAAACCTCGTTAATTTGAAATTGCGACCCAAAAAAACATTTCGAATTGCGCGGAACCCCGTTTTCGCCAAATGAGACACCGCAGCTGTCATCGCAACCTCATCGGGTGACATTTCCGCGACAAGATGTGCGAGTCCCGGTGTGTACACGTCAAATGACCGCGTCATCGTCCCCGAAACATGAGCGTAGATGTTGATGCGACATGCCGAGCGGAATGTTTCGCGATTTGTCCGCTAGTGAATACATGGCTTTAACGTTCAGAAGCGGACAACACTACAGCGCATTATTGCGAACTGTTCCAGAACGCAGTTCAGATGCAGTTCGCATTTGCTTGTTTTTAATTCAGAACTAAAGAGCGGATTACTTTTATGTTAATGAGTTTCGGCGGGCCCGCCAATAATCCCGCGTGATCATGTTTCTAATCGCAGAGATTGGTACCACTGTCGCCTTTGTCGGATATTTCTACACAGAATAATATTTGAAAAAAAAATCAAGCTTTTACTTCATTTTAATTGACATTTTTTTCAAATGGCAGCAACATTAAGCGATTGAGTGCTTAGTAACAGGTACCTCTTTTATTTTTACTCCCTTTATGTTAACTCGTGGCGTATGCTTGCTTGCTTGCCGTCGAAAAAACTTTTGATCGATTTTTAACCCCTTTCCCGTGATCCAATCGAGCTGAAACTTTGCAAGCAGACTCGTGGCGACGATCAAGACGATCTATCAAATTTTCGTTAAAAAATAATAATAATTATAGTATAATTTTGGATTTTTCAAATTTTTAATGGTTTTTTCATATGGTAGACACGAAACACGAAAATAAGAAAGGGAGTATTGTAATAAAAAATAATAATAATTATAGTATAATTTTGGATTTTTCAAATTATTAATGTTTTTTTCATACAAGTTGTATAGAGATTCCGACACATATGGTAGACACGAAACCCAAAAATGAGAAAGGGAGTTTTGTAAAAACTTGTTTTTTATGGGTTACTTTTTTATTCTAGCTTTTTACATCAAACATAATCTGTCTGTCTGGCCGTAACTTTGCGTAACGTTCGTAATTTCGTTCGAATAAAAAAACGAAATATTCGGCCGGAGATGGGGCTTGCTGGCCCGGGCCAGCAAGCCCGAACCGGCGCAACTTAGGGATGTTGCTACCGCCGAGCCTACGTGACCTAAATGCAGTACATGTAGGACTTAGCAAAGACGCGAAACATATCATGGTCCGCCCAGCATAATCGCCAGGGTATAAAATAGTACCATTAATTGCTGGCAGTGGAAATATAAAAAAATGTTAAAATATCTTTTGATTAAATTCGTTATTACTATTTCGTGGGTGTCGGATATAAATAAGTAAATACCGAACCGGAATGTAAAAGTACCATCATTTTTGACGGATTAAAGCTAGTACTATAACCAGTACGTACAATATTGCATATTGACACATTAATATTTTTTCAGCAGGCACCAACGTCGTTTTTTTTTAAAAAATTAATACATGTATATTTTTTTTCACATTTATATTTTTTCAGTACGTCACTACTTAAATGTATAATAAACGTCAAGTAATGGGCGTTTTTTACACATTTAAATAAACAATTTTCCATAAAATAGTTTATTCACGTGTTACGTATAATTTAAATATAAAATTGAGTAAATTAAGGTACACAAGATAAGTAAAAATTTAATAATAAAGAAGAAACGTGTTATTGTAATTCTTCGCTAAGGTATTGAAATATCTGTTCAGCATAAAACGATTTATCACGAGAAATGCTCACATCTTGCATACGCAATCTCTCAAAACATTGAAAATTATTGTTAGTTTTCGCTTAGGTATTGAAATATCTGTTCTGTAGTAAGTTTTCTTACATATATATAAAGACAACATCGACACATTTTCAAAAAGTAGTCATGGCACAGTGCGCTCATATGATAAAATTAGAAATCATAATCAGATTTATGGTCCGGTCGAGCAGATAAAAAGTCAAGATAAACCATTTTTAAATTTTATTTATTTAAATTAATCAATATTTCAATATCTTCTTATATTATATCAGCATAAATCAATTTATTACGAGGAATGGTCAGATCGTGCATACGCAATATCTCAAAACATTGAAAAAAGCAGAGAAATTATGAATTAAAAAAAAACGGTAAAAAATTGCGTGCACTGACAAACAATTCCAATTATAATAATTAAGTTGTCCATCCGTTAGTCATAATTTCGTGTAACTTCCACGTTTTTTGTAGTATAAAAACTTTTTTCTCATTTTATTTTTATTTTAATTTTTTTTATATAATTTAATCAGAGTACCGTCGTCTTTGGCCGGTTACAGCTGGTAAATAATAAAAAAAAGGTTGGATACTAATTTATTGTCTTTAAATAGCAATAAAACTTATTATTATGTTCCTTTTACAGTAAATAGTTATGGTCTTCACATTTTAACATTACTATTCATCATATTGAAAATAATACTAACCATAATACTGTATGAGCGCAAAACTTGCACAAAAATTTAAAAAAATTCCATGATGTAAAATATTTTGTTGTGTACACGAAATACGAATACACGAAAATATCAAATGGAAATCCTAAATGATTTCTCAAATTAAGAGGTTTATTAAACTCGTATGTATTTATTAGACTTAGAAATATCTTATAGACAATTAAAACTGTTTATATTTCATTTAAACAATAAATTTGATGTGATGGAATTATTGGATAACTTCAAATAACATTACATTGTAAGCAAACTCCCTCTCTAAACATGAGAAATTCTGTTTCCTTAATGATATAGTACGTACAATGTTTATTGAAAGCACTTTTTGTGTGTTTATTTACGTAATTCAAATAAATGATTATACTTAAGTAAGATTGTCTAATAAAAATAATAAGCATAGTGCAAAAATTAATGTCCACAAGCATAATACATAATTATAATATAAAAGCCAAAGCAAACCTAGAATTAGTCAGCTAAATAGAAGTAGTAGAAAATAAGATAATCAGCTTATAGAGTATCAAAAACTTCTAGACCTATACGTTGTATGAGGTACTCCGTAAGTTTGGTTTCGATATGACCAATAAGACCATTTCATTTCATCCTGGCTTCTCTGACAGACAGACAGATGGACAGACAACGAAACTATTATGTTAACACAAAATAATAATAAGAATAAAATAGCGAATATTTTTTTTCATGTCAAAAAAATCACAAAATGAGATATAAAATCAAACAAACAAAATATGAGAAAAATTATCAATTCAAATCATTACGGAACCTTACACTGTTAAAAAGAGATATTTTATTAAGATAAATCTTCAATATCAATAATTTTGCTGTAAAAAACAAAATAATATATTTGTTATCTATTTCTCTGAATTCTAAAATAATATTTTAAAAAATATTACATAAATACATATGTTCATTCATTGCGCCTACTTAAATAAGTATATTTACATTTACACGTGTCAGTATTGATAGTACTTACGCCTCATGGAAGCTTTGTAAAACAGGATAACTCCAACAGAACCTATTTGGGCTCTAAATGCAGAAATTAAGCTGAATTGTTCAACGAGGTGCAGTCAACACAACAAAAATAATATGAACATTTATTTTGTAATGAAAAGAAATACAACGCGTGTTATTTTAGAAAAGCTGTCGATATTTATATTTAAAGTTAATTATTAATTTGTAGATTTAAGATAGTTTTGTATAATTTGTAAATAAATAATTTAGAGATGTTTCCACAGTGAAAAAAACTGTTAAAATTAATAATAATTTAGAATGAGGAAACCTGGAGACATTTTTTTTGTTCTTCTTCAAACACAGCAAAATTATTTTGTGGTGACATTATAATTATAATTTATAGAAATTAACTTTGTATACACCACTTTTTTACTGAAAAAAATTCAACATTTTTCAATGACTTCTTCATCAGGCTTTTTCTCAATAAAAAAGTGGTGTATACAAAGCTAATTTTTATAAATTATAATCTTTTATTTTATTTAAAAAATCAGGATAGAAAATGCATCGATTACAACTAAAAATATTCAACTATAGTTACCAGCAAAATATTGGATAGGAAATGCATTGATTACAACTAAAAATATTCAACTATAGTGACCAGCTTGCTAGGCATAAGAACACTTGTTTTAGACTGGCATAGAAATGTATTTTTCATATATTATTATTCTATATACGAAACAGGT
This sequence comes from Agrypnia vestita, assembly GCA_016648135.1. Taxonomy (NCBI): domain Eukaryota; kingdom Metazoa; phylum Arthropoda; class Insecta; order Trichoptera; family Phryganeidae; genus Agrypnia; species Agrypnia vestita. Next base: position 26,202 of record JADDOH010016460.1, read on the forward strand.
GTTTCTAAAAAAATTAAAAAATGACAATCGGTCAATTCGATTTACTATTCAATTAACATTAAAGATAGGCTGCCATATTTTTTATATCCTTTCCGATACTTTTTTCAACAGCATTTTCTAGAATAATTTGTACATAAATCTATTAATAATTGAAATAAAATAAAACTTAAATTAACCATACCTGACACATGATCGTTCCCACACTTACATAATATACTATTTTGGTGTCGGGAAGGAATAATTAATTTGATGAAAATAATTATATTTTATCGACTCTGATAGATTTTATGGTGATGTAATATTTTAAAAGCTAAAATAACTATACGATTTGATCGCAAAATAATGGACGTAGGCGTTAGTATTACTAAGCGGGATGCGTAATGTGATTTAGTCACGAGATTCGATTCTGAACTGGATTCTGGTGACAATCTCGTGATGTAACTCCAATCCCCACGCCTATTTTATTTATATTTTATCTCACAGATAACTATTTATAATAGATTACGTATATACAAGGGAGAAATTTGGCATCAATATTAATGATATATGTTTTTAATGTGCAAAGTTATGACAACGGAAACATATTCAATTAGATCCCTTATTGATTATTTACGGTGCATAAACGAATTGGATTATTAACTTATTGAAGCATATTATTATTCATACTATCTACATGGACAATTCTACACGATGAGATTAATCTCAATATCATATACTTGTTGAGTTTTTTTAACTAAAAATAAAATCAGAAATACAACTATTTATTATAAATAGTTACAATATAAAGTAAAAAATAAAATGCAATATATATTGACGCCGTTTTAACTACTGCTGGGAATATTCACATGCATCCAATTGTTTATAATTAAGATTTTTTATTATTATTGTATTATTTATTTATAAAAAAAGTGTATAGTGTAGTATGTAAAAAAATGATCAAATCAAGAACTTATTTCTTAATTGTATATATTAATTTCCGATATATATATTTTTTAAATATTATTTACAATTCAATTTAGTATTAAGGCATTATTTATTATTTATTTATCATAAAAAGTATTGTGTAAAAATTTGAAACTCAAATATGGAACTTATTTCTAAAATTGTGTTTATTGATTTACATTATTTTGAATATTATTAATTTATAATTTATTTTATTGTGTAATTATATAATTTTCAATATGTTCACAAAATGTTAATACTTTGTTTACAGTCCGTTTGTTAAAATGGCGGTTTTTAATTTAAATATAAATTCATGTATTATTTTTTATTCTTTGATATTTTTTTCTAATTTATAAATAGTACCCTTTTCCAAACTTTATCAGTATCTTTAACTTCAAATGTTATTACGGGCTAAACTAATCTATTTTGTGAGATAACGGCATATTTTTTATTTTATGTAGGTACTGCATACAATTTTAGTAAAACATAATTACCGAGTTTATGATTTGAGTGGCGGCGTGAAATTGAAAAGGAATTTAGTAAAAATAGTATTATTTCAATAGTTAATTTCTCCTTCTTCAAATGTAGCAAATTTATTTTGTGGTAACATAATTATAATTAATATAAATTAACTTTGTTTAAACCACTTATTTATTGAAAAAAATCAACATGTTTCAAAGCCAATGGCTTCTTCATCAGGAAAACAAAAATAATATTTAAAAATCGAAGTATAGATCAACATATTAAAAAGTGATATATGGAAAACGATAATATAAAGTACCTAATTAACATGAAAATAAATTTAAAAGATAACTATTTGCAAAAAGGACATGATTATTTATAATATTCAATTTACTATTTACACTCTTTCTTATTTCCAAAATTTCTAATTTATCAAATTGTGATTCTGTATAATTTGCATGTAAAATTTGTAAACCCTTATCAATATCAAAAGAATGACCCGTAGCCAAAAGATGGTTAGCAAATTCAGAATAATTATTACTATTTAAACACCTTAAGTGTTCCTTAATTCTAATTTCAAAATTTCTACACGTTTTTCCTATATAAAAATAATCACAATCATTAAAAATTAATTTATAAACACCCGATTTTTTTAAAAAATTATCCTTATCTTTATTATTTAATATGTATTTTTTAAATTTATTATTAGTATAAAAAGCTGGTTGAATATCATTTGAAATATTTTTAACTATTGAATTAGAAATTTCATTATTTATAAATATAATTTTCCTCCAATGTTTATCAGAATCATAAATTGAAGGGTAAACAAAAGATTTTAAATTTTTTTTCTTGTACTTTAATTACTTAATTTCTCGTTTAGGTGTTTCTAATTGTATATTGTTAAGTTATAATGCGAAGTGTTTTGACTGTACCTGCCAAGCTTGTTACGTATCTAATGAGATTTGAAAGGGTTTTTGTTGAATAGGTTTACGGAAAGAGAAGCCCATGAAGTCAATATTCGCCGCTAATGCCGCGCGGCTTGAAAGGTAGCGAAAACTTAGGCTTTGCGCTATTTGATAACGTGGGCTGTTGGTCCGTAGAAGCCTCTGATGATTTGTTTTGTGAAAAATACTTCGCCGCTAATTTTGAGAAAATTAAAAAGTTATTAAGTTTTTAATACATTTTTCAACTTTTAAACTTGTCTGTGAGACGTACTGTAACAGACCTAATATTTCTTTATAGGATCGTAAATAGTTTGATTGATTGCCCCCAGATTATTAGTCTGATCGACTTATATGCTCCATCGAGGTCATCAAGACACAGTGCATTGTTCTATTATAGTGGAAATGTCAGAACTAATGCATTAGCAAACTCTGTAATTCCCAAATTACACTCATTAGGGAATGAGCATGAAGAGGCGGCTGAAATTTTTGCTGATAGTATAACTGTTTATAGGACAAAGCTGATACAATTGTTTACATCCAAACAAAATGGAAATGAACAATAAATCTTTCTATTTTACCTTTAACTATTATTATTTCTACCTTTAACTTTATTATTATTTTATCTTATGTTTTTATGTTTTTCTTATGTTTTTCTGTATTATTATTATTATTATTATTAACTTTTAAATATTATTATTGTAACTTTTAACTGTATTTTAATTTTAAATGTCTTATGTTATTAAAAAAAAATTATTCTGTATATTGTAAGGGCGTTATAAGGGCGTTAAATAAATAAATAAATAAATAAATTTTTCATCCTGGGGCCAAGGTACTTATTATACGTAGGTATATTATTTATGATCATCATCGTGGCACTAAAACAGGGGAAGCTAACATTTTTAAGGGCGCGTGCCGAAAATTCCCAAAAATATTAATTATCGCAGATTGTTAGTTAACTTTGTTAAAACCCTTACCAGATTTTAGGTCTACCGGTTTCGAGACGTACCCGTCTCTTCGTCAGGACCATTCACTACATTCACAACACTACACACCTCAACCATAGTATTGTACCATAGTAACAATACTATGGTTGAGGTGTGTAGTGTTGTGAATGTAGTGATGTAGTGTTGTGAATGTAGTGATGTAGTGTTGGTCCTGACAAAGATACGGGTACGTCTCGAAACCGGTAGACCTAAAATCTGGTAGTGGTTTTAACAAAGTTAACTAACAATCTGTTATAATGTCTAACCACAAAGTTAATGCTTTAAATATTAATAATATTAATTATCGATTGTCTGGTGCGCCGTGGAAATGCGGTCACCAATCTTTGGTCGATAGCGTGAGGAATGAAAAAATTAGAAGTTAATGCAATGCTGACTGCAGTGTGGTAGATAGAATAAAGAAAGGAGTGCTGAGATGGTTAAGTCATGTAGAACGTATGAGTGAAGAAATGATGGTTAAGAAAATATATGGGGCGAGTGTTGAAGGCAGCAGGATTAAAAGGCGTCCACGAAAGACCTGGCACGATTAGATACTACGAGTACCGGAGGATGGCCCTGTTAAATGCCTCAATAATCGTAGGACATGTATGAGAAGATAAAGTAGTGTGTCAAGATGGAAGAATATGGAGTTTTATCCTTTCTGTCTACCCCTGTGAAGAAACGGAATAAAGGTTAGTTAGTTTGTTTGGTACGCCGTGAATTTTTTATTTTTTTGTTTCAAACTAAATTCTCTTACATCCAATAGTCATGTATAATAGAATGTCTCAAATATTTATTTTTATTCAAAACGAAGCTGAAAGCAGTTTTTGATCATTTCAAATTGATTATAAAATATATTTTTTAATTAAATTTCTTTCATAGTTCACAAATAAAGCAATATTTCGGGAAAAAATAAATCACCGCTTAATATTTCTTCGGTAATCGTCCATGCTTCAATTCCATAAAACAATATCGAGAAAAGGAGTACTATGACTGCTTCGAAGAATCCTTTCTATTCCACGCCTTGATTTACCGATTTCAGCCTTTAGATATAATCTGAAAAACCTTAATAGGTCTCATAATGAGGTAAAAAATTTTCAGAAACAACGTCAAATAATTTAGAATAATAAAATACATTTCTTTTCCGATTTCAGGCCCGTAATAAGATAAATCATAAATATTTTATTTAAAAACAAATCAGCAGCTGACGTTCTAAAACATATTGTCAGGAGAGTCTAAAACAATAGCAACTGCGCATTATTGAAGTCTCTCAAACTGTCCACATGGATCTTGAATTAACTGGACTATTCTTATTACGACTTAAAATATGGAGAAACAAGTCGAACATTCGCGAAACCAAAATTTTTGTATAAAAGAGATACGAGCGCGTGCGAGCTAGTTATTTCTCACAGCGTGCTAACTATACAAAAAGGCAAACAAGCAACTAATCAGGGACAATAAATTAAGAAGAGTACTTAACAGGATAATTGCGACCACTTATGTGCTAATTAACGTAAATTAGTGTGAACCTGTGTGAATTTGTGACAATTAGTGTGAATTTAAAAACGGTGCTCCGATTAAATTCATTTCAGGCGACTTAAGGCATTAAATTAAAATTTTGATTGTATTTAGTATGTTGAAAATTTTTTAAAAGCCACTAAAGCCTCAATTGTGTGACACAATTAGTGACAAAAGGGGGAAGATGGAAGCACCTCGTTCGTCGATTCGTTGGGCCTTCAATCTTCGAAGGGAAAGGGGACGGAGATGTTGTTGAAGAAACGAATTTTCGGACATATTTTGGACATTATTTTGTAGTAAGCGATTGGTTATACAAAGCATTGATATTTTAATGGCGGATGATGCTCATCAAACCTTTGGTGATTTACGATTTGACTAAACATCATCTCCTTAAAATATTCAAAATACTTTACTACTTACAATAGTAAATATATGTATAATTAATTAAGGCGATCGTCTAGCAGAATGAGCAAATTTCACCATTTTTTCTCATATCTTCTCTTGCGTTTTTTATCACATTTTTGAAGGGACATATCTTATTTTAAAATTTATTCATCAGGTTAAATACGAATATCTTATTAAAATGTCATAAACTAAATTAAGTAATTGATTAATAAATTACCAAACCTTCGATGTTTTAAAATGAAGAAAATTGCTCCACTTTGTAGGCCTTTTATGACTGAATGGCGTATTGACGTATCTTTTTTATTCAATAATAGTACAAAGTAAACGATTATCTTAAATTTATTACAATTATAGCAAAATCTGTTAGTTTGTTTACATGCAATTTATGTTTTAAAAAATACTGTTTTTCAAAAATATTTTATTTTTTTGTGGGTATTTTTCAACTCTTTTTACATAGTTGACAACTTTTTTACTTCAATAGTCAAAAGAATAGATATTATAATTTTACAATAAAATAAAAAAAAATCAAAATCTTTGTCGATATTCCTGATTTTAGATATTTAATCAAGACGCAACGTATTTATGACACAATACGCAGTGCCTTGATTAAATAGCTGAAATCTGAAATCGAGAATAATTTTTTGTATTAATTTTAAAATAATAATGTCTATTCCTTTAATTTATTAAAGAAAAAAAGTTATAAACTATTTTAAAAGGATTGAAAAAAAACACAGAAAAAATAAAAATAATTTAAAAAACAGTGTTTTTTATAACATAAATTGCATGTAAACGTACTAACAGATTTTTCTATAATTGTAATAAATTTAAGATAATCGTTTACTTTGTAATATTATTGAATAAAAAAGACATCTCAACACGCAGTTCAGTCATAAAAGGCCCGTAAAGTCGAGCAATTTTCTTCATTTTTAAAACATCGAAGGTTTGGTAATTTATTAATAAATTTTATAACTTAATTTGTGACATTGTAATAAGATATTCGTATTTAAAATACATGTAATCTGATGAATAAATTTTAAAATGAGATATTTCCATACAAAAATGTAATAAAAAACGCAAGAGAAGATATGACAAAAAATGGTGAAATTTGCTCATTCTGCTAGACGATCGCCTTAAGCCTTTGAAAATCAATAGAAATAAA
>JADDOH010016461.1:0-13534 GCA_016648135.1 Agrypnia vestita
AGGTATCACTTGTGCGCTGTCGGTAAATTGTCACTTGGTGGATATGCCCTAGAAAATGATCCAAGCAGCATAATAAAGCGATCACATGTGTGTCACCCAATGTTATCGATTAAGAAAACTCGGCATAAAACTAGTGGCAAGACAAGTTAGTTATAAATTTTAGGTTCCTAGAAACAAGTTAATATTGTTCTACATTATTATTTTTATGTATGGGTGGGGCCAGGGGCGTGCCTGGGCCGGGGCAACTCTGCAAACTTGGGGCAGCTGAAACGGGCAAGCAAGGAGGATATTTTAGTTACTAGAGAACAATGATTAATTGAATAGAGGTGGTCGCAAGTTATAGGTATTACCATTGAAATGGGTCACGGTAAGGTACGCAAGTTTGACACAATTGTTTTCTCTTGTATTTAACAATGGCAATTTTAAAAGAAATGTTTATTTAAAAATTTAAAAAAATATTTTTTCAAGTGACTGGTGGAAGATGCCAAAGTAGTAAGTTGCGGAAACCAAACTAAGTAAAGTTATAGCGATTTTAATTCGCAGGGTTGATAAAGTAGAGGTTTTGCTGTAATTATAATTTTCGTAATATTTACACATCAACTACCCGTATGTGCAAATATATGATGCCGAATTATGATTTATCACGAAATAATATTATTGTCTCGGGTTCATTCAAATAATGCATGTGTAACTAACTAACTAACTAACCATCACGAAGTTTCGCCAAAGGGATAGGCAGAGAGGATTGAACGCCACACTCTTCTATCCTGGCACACCACTTTTGCTTCGGCCACATTCATACATATTCTCGTACAAATTCTACGATTGTTACTAACTAACTAACTAACTAACTAACTATTACGCCGTTTCCCCGCAGGGGTAGGCAGAGAGGATTGAATGCCACACTCTTCTATCCTGGCACACCACTTTTGCTTCGGCTACATTCATACATCTTCTCGTACAAGTTATACGGTTGTTGCGGCTTTTAACAGGGCCATCCTCAAGTACTTGTAGTATCTTATCATGCCAGGTCTTTCGCGGACGCCCTCTATTCCTGTTGCCTTCAACACTCGCCTCATATATTTTCTTAACCGTCCTTTCCTCGTCCATACGTTCCACGTGACCAAACCATCTCAGCACTCCTTTCTTTATTCTATCTACCACACTGCAGCCAGCGTTGCATTCACGTCTAACATGTTGACATATGACAGAGTCACTGGTATTCTGTAATTTTCACAAATTTCAGTCGCTAGAACTCTGACGTTTACTACGGACGATCTATGGATTTTGCTCGCTTGTCAAAACAACACTGAAGTGTCAGCGTTAAAAAGATTCGATTTCTCGAATATTTCTTTTTTATTTTTTTTTTATTTAAAGCCCTTTGGGGCTTTAACATGCAATAAAGGTAAGTTATTACAATATTAAGCAATAATGTAAGCTACAAGAGTATTGTGCATTACAGTACGGCCACTCTATGATGGCACTTTTGACGTTTAGACTTACATGAAGTTTCGTAATTAATGACAGCTAAACATTGGAAGACAAATGCTATATTTTATTGCACGAACGCCAGAGTAGTGATGTCCAATAACATTAAATATGGAATGAACGAAATGATTCAAAATGTTATAGGAAATTGATTGCCTGTATAATATGCGTAGAATACGCAGAATAAGTATCCAAAATAACACAACAAATCTGACAGATCGATTGTGCCCTCTAAATATGACCTTTTTCTATGGCTTTATTAGAGGGCAAAGAAAACGGCTACAAAACAATAAAAGACGGATGAGACCGGGTGATGTTTTTTTGTCTCTTTTTCTCTTATGTGTCGCCATATTGTTTAAACTGAGTAAGCTCTATTTTACCACGTATAAAGGTTTAGTAAAATGCTTTATTATCCCTCTATATATTGTAGATACTCTAAGGTTTTGACAGTTTTGTTTTAACGTTGTTACGGAAAGAACGAATGTGTGCACGCTGTGATTACGATATTGTTTTTTACCTGGCTTTAGATTTCGGACATTGATGCTTTTATATTTTGACCCCTGCTCGTTAATTTGGACTTTGTGAAATGTTTTTTATTATTCTTCTATAACCTTTTTTATGTACAAAGACTTTCTCAACTCACACCGTGCGACGAATTTTTTTTTCGACTGAATTTTTTCGTTAATGATTTTAAGTGTGTCACAACACTATTACGATTTGTCAAAAATGCCATCTTACAATGGCTCGAGTATAGTGTTATTTTGATTTATTATACAAGAACACTTCTTAAACCTCATGAAACAATTGACACCGAGCCCATGAAAGTGTAGGGCAGATATTGCTCATGAAACAACCCTGGGTCTCTTTTCGCTAAACAGACAGTAGTGTTCAATTATTGATACACATTTATACCGAGAGATTTGTGTAGGGTCTTAAAGGGGATTGACGAAGTGCGAAAAAGGGTAATTTTTGTGAAATTTTCAAGAAAACCTATATGAATTATGGTATTAATATCATTACATAAAAGTACATACTTTTAAGAATATGTTCAATTTTTTTTTTAAAAAATATTTAACATTGGCGAAAAATTCTTGGGTTCTGTCGACTGCCGAAAAAAAATGTCCTTCGCGGTGACCACTTTCAATTTACCTGTAATCATCAGAATAAATAAAAAACAAAAGATTAACAAAAATGACACTTTAGTTTAGTCTTTTACTTAGGTGTTTTTGAAAATATAGATTTTTGACAAAATGGCGGGCGTTCGAATTTAAAATAGCATTTTTTAGGGAAAAATTCAGGTTTATTATGCCGATAAAAAAAACTATGTAATTTAAAAAAATCTTACGGCAAATACTAGATAATTATGTGTAAAATAACTACTAGACATTTCAAGTTGATTGCTTCAATAGTTGCCGAGATATTTTGGTCACCGATTTTCAAAAAATGGTTTCGATTAAACGCGTTTGAAAATAAAACAATGAATAAATCTCAAAATCTTAAACTTACATAAAATCATCGATTCCGGGTCCATAATAATGTCCTTCAGCTTGCTTAGAATTTCCATATCATCGAGCACTTTTCACAAACATAATAAAAACAGGTCTTACGTTTCTATTTTGAAAGAGCCCGACTGGCAGCTACCTGCGCGTAGCGCGGCGCCGTGCGGCGCAGCGCGTAATCAACAAAGAGATGCCAGTATTATCAGATATAACTTTTTATTTTTTTTTAATTTTGCTTAAAATTTTCACCAGACATTCTTAAGACCTCGAGCTTTAAGAAAATGCAAAAATTTTAAAATCGATTTTTTCGAAATGTCTAAGTAGGTATTCCCCCTTAAAGAATAATTATGATAAACTTTATTTACATCAATTAAAAAATATAGGAGTGTGTTAAGTACATTAACTTTTAAAAGTATATACTTTTTATTAAGCAGTCAACGTTTCTTTTTTAATGTATATTATAGATATCACAGAGACGAAACTGTATTTTATTATGGGAAAGTAGGTATAGAAGTCATTTGGGTGTACATAGGACTTATGACCTATCTTTATGGTTGGCTTAAGTGATCACTTTACACAATGTAACATTCGCCATTTCCACCCATGATAGAATATACCATGCTTATTCATTTTTTGGAAGTTGTATATATGTTCGAATTGCGTGGAAAGCTTTCACATATGAGTTGTAAACGCCTTTCCATGCGGCCTGTACAAAGCCATTTTCATTCCCCTATAATATACATTATAATACCTCTAATAATATAATATAACTATAATATAACATTATAATACCTCTATAATATACATTAATTGATTAATAATGTCTCTGTGACATAAATCCAGCACTGTTCTGAAAGATTTGAACAAACTCAAAATATTCTTGCTCATTTTTTGTTGCTAAAAAAAAAATTATTTTAATAAGTATTTATGTTCTGATAAATATATATTGCCAAAAAAATGTGTCGAATATTGCCATTCAACTTGCCCTAATATTTTCAGACGACATCTGTTGCCTCATACATACCTTCAAACCAATATCTCCTCATGTAGGGACCAATAATCCTAAAGCTCTTTGATATTTTTCCGTCTCGGCTTCCACTTATTCACTCTCCGGGCGTTTTATTATTTATTTATTTCTCTCTTCACATCTTACTGTATCTTTTTAGTTTATTGTATACCTACCATTGATTATTATATGTTAGTATATAATAATAATATATTTGTTAAATTTGAGATTCTCATGGATTGAATATAAAAGAGGTAAATTTTCTCGGTTATCCCGCGTCAGTACCAACTCAGAACCAACTGAGGACCAAGTGATACCTATTTAAATAATATGTGTATATATACATATATATATATATATATATATATAAATAAATTGCATTTTTGTTCAATATTTCTGGCTTTTCTTTCGTAAAACTCAAATGTATCTTATATGAAATATTCATTCGCTTTAAAATATTAAAAACCTTGCATAAAAATATATTTCTGCATCGTTACCGCATGGTTTTAATCGTTTTAGTTGACATGTATTAAAGCTAATGAATTTTCCATATTCCATGAATATTCCTATAATGATAGTCCAACTTTGAATAGAAGATAAGTCGAAAATATCGGAAAAAAAAACATATTTTGAAGTCGCTTATCTCCGTTGACATGACATTAAAACATTGCGTGAAGGTTTTAGACTCATTTCGGCAGGAATGTATTATTAAGTATTGTAGACTAGCTCTGTTACTCCCTGCATATGAATTATTTATGTTATTTTCCACATCGACTCATTCTGATAAATTACATTTACTTTAATACGACTATCGTAAATTGTGTAAAATATTTTCATCAAACTATTTTCACACTACCGTAATCCGTCAAAAATGACGGCACTATTATATGCCGGTTCCCAAAGAATAAGTATTTACTTTTTCTTTGGGAATATTTATTATATATTTATTATTATTAAAAAGCCTACATCCATGAAATAGTAAAAACCTCTTTTATCAAAACATATTTGAGATTTTCTTATATTTCCCCTGCCGGCAGTTAAAGGTACTATTGTAAACCCTGGGGAATGGTTGGAACATGAAATGATTCGCGTCTTTACGACGTCCTCTATGCAGTGTATTTTTGACGGGTAATGCAGGCTCGGCGATAGCAACGTCGTTGTTTAATGTACGTGGAATAGATTTTCCACATGAACTTGAAACAAGAGGAATATGTTGATAGAATATCAAATTGTAAACAATACAAATGAGAAAGGGAGTATAACTCATCATTCACAAACTAGCAATTGGCGAAATACAAGACGAAGACATAAAACTAGACAAAATACACGAAAAACACCAACACAACACTAGAATGGCTCAAAACTATCACACATAACACACGCCAAAACAAAAACAGGACAATCTCGACTAATTTGCAACGGACTAAAACTGTACAATGACCTGCCACAACAGACCAAACAACTGACCACTGACAAATTCAAAACAGATGTGACAAAAATATTAAAACTCGGTCAAATATAAAAAAATTCCTTTGTATCTAAATTATATTATTATATTTTCTTATATTGAATCATGTAAAAATGTTACCCATAAACCTCTTAGGTTTCTTCTTCAAATGTAGCAAATTTATTTTGTGGTAACATAATTATAATTAATATAAATTAACTTTGTTTAAACCACTTATTTATTGAAAAAAATCAACATGTTTCAAAGCCAATGGCTTCTTCATCAGGAAAACAAAAATAATATTTAAAAATCGAAGTATAGATCTTTGCAAATAGTTATCTTTTAAATTTATTTTCATATTAATTAGGTACTTTATATTATTATTTTCCATACATAACTTTTTAATATTTTGATCTATACTTCGATTTTTAAATATTATTTTTGTTTTCCTGATGAAGAAGCCATTGGCTTTGAAACATGTTGATTTTTTTCAATAAATAAGTGGTTTAAACTAAGTTAATTTATATTAATTATAACTCTTAGGTTTCCATTACTTTTTAAATAAAATAAAAAATAATAATAATAAAAACTTATTTTTTATGGGACAGTTTTTTGCCAATTCCAGGCTTCACTTTCATACATTAGAGTTGGCACAAGAGCTCCGTTATGAGCCGCTAGTAGCGCCCCTCCGACACGTGCGGCAGTCGCGGATGCCTCGCGAAGGAAGCAATAAAGGCCATCCCCCGGCGACTAGTGAGGGATGACAACAACACGCCTCCGCTTATTTTTTGTCACAAAGGAATCTCCGAAAGAAATCCGACAAAGTGTTCCCGCAGATTTGGTAATACGCGAAACGTGAGCTCAATTTCGTATTTTGTAAACAGTTTCCGAGCATATTGGAAACGATAAATAACGGCGCTCTCCATAGTCTTATCGGCTGCGCGTCGGCGTCGGCGTCGGCGTCGGCGTCGGCGTCGGCGTCTCCGCCCCCCACCCCGCCACCCGCAGGCCGCTTGCGCTTCTTTGATACGTCAACACCACTCGTCCGAGCCGACGGAAGGTTTAAGGCCCGCCGCACACTGGATGCGTTTTCGTACGAAATTGAGTAGTACGTATTACGTATACGTTCGAATACGCAAGTACATTCCTGATCTTCCAAGTAGTATTGAACATCGCACACTGTACACGATTTAGCGGTGCGTGTACGCACGTATAGATGCGACGTCCGACACGATCCGGATTCGTTCGGAAATTTTTGCGATTTAGTACGATCGATATTGAAAATTTTGTCAATTTGACACATGACCACAAATGTTTGTGGGACCAAAGTGATTCAACTGCGTGACCATCAGCGCAGAACTAAAACATACCTGTAAGTTAAATAATTTGGTTTAACAAAGATGGGGTATAATTATGTACTTCGAACAAAAAAACTTTTTAATATTTCTCCGATATTATGATCTCTCGTTGCACTTCGATTCTCCTCATCATTTTGTGAATCTATTAGATAGATAGTCATGAAATTCGTCGTTATTTAAGTCTACCGTAATAGAGTTTTGCAGAAGATACAGATTATTCATTTGGCACAAACGTTATTGAAGAAATGCGAAAAGTAACTGATCATGACCGACGCAATCAATGTGCGCGCTCAATATGTAGGAAAATAATCGTACGAATACGTACGTAATAATTCGTATCCAAAGTGCGGCCGGCCTAAGGCGAGTAATGCGACGCGAGTATTTTTGCGCGTTCACAATACTACGGTGTGGACCATACATACCGGGCGCATGTATGGTCCGCAAGTATTGTATCAGGGCTGTCCAACTGTAAATAAAAAAATATCAGAAGGATTAAGTTTGAGGAATGATAACCCATCCCAAGTTGGCGCATCATTCGTATTCGTATATTTCTGTATTCACCTTGGCTTACTTGGTAGGTAGATGAAAATATTCATATATTGGTGTGAGCAATTCAAACAATTTTACTAATAATACTTTATTGACTATACTAAGTTTTACAATGATTATTTTCCTAATTGCGATACTTTTGACAGAGTCCATCAATGACACTCATATTACGCCCCTAAGATATCACATTTCATCAGCCTTCTTTCTTGATCTAATTTTTTCCATTACCATATATTACAGTTGGTCTGTTCTTGCTTTTATAGCCATCTGTTTGATATTGACACTTTACTTCATTTATACCACATTTAATGAAAATTTATTCCAAGTACTGAACCCAAACAGTAAACTCACGTAATTATACAAAATAAACCTATATAACCTGACAAAAGGACCATTGGCCCCGAAACATGTTGATTATTCAATATGTGGAGGTTTTATATTATATTTTCTACTATTGCCATAATTATTTCATTTCTTTGTGGCTATTCATTGCAAAACAAAACACAAATTCATTCTGTTAAAATCACTAAACTTTTAGAAACACCAACCGGTTTCGGAACCACTAACTAAACTAATAATTACAAAAAATTTGAACTACAACAAGATGAAAATTGAAAATATTACACACATTATTACATTACAAGATGCCAAAAACATAATTGGCTATATTTTGTAATATTTAGTTTCAAGTTTTCCTAAAAGGTGGTTCCGAAACCAGTTTGTGTTACCAAAATAAAGTGGTTCAAACCAAGTGAATTTGTTGTTAATTTTAAGTGTTTTTCTCTTTATTATTTATTATGATTGTACCACAAAGTTATCTGGCTCAGTCAAGAAGATACAAATTTATGTTGATTTTGGTCTCATCAATACAAATTAGGGTAATTGTGAATAAGAAAATAGAAAAGAAACAATATAAATATACGATTTTCTATAAAATATATTGAAAATATTCGAAAAAATAAATTCGTGAATAGGTTGGTAATGTACGCGATGCCCATCTTAAAGTAGGAGTATAGTTTTGATGAATGAATTTAGACGATCGATTGCAGTGTGCGCTTTGTGACGGAATTAATTTTAAAATTTCGAAGGGTTACGGAGGGATCATTGATTGGACCGTTTTTAGATGCCGGGGCTATTATGTTAGGTTTACCCATAAGTAATCAATTATTTTCGTGGAAACAAAAAAAACAATTTAACTACATTTAATTTTATTTTTAATCAATTTAATCTCTATAGTATCTAGTACCTTTTGCCATCTTGTTGGTAGAATTTTAAGAAAAATATGCTTCTAAGTGTTTTTAAAGCGTCATTATCAAACCCTACCGGGCGCCCACTTCGATCGCTATCAGACAAGTCAAAATCAACATCGGAAAATTTTCTAAACCAACGTTGGCACTTATTTACATTCAATACGTCTCTATACATATCACAAATTTTCTTTGTTGCATTAACATCCGATAGAAAAATGAAACAGCATGCAATGACGTAAATTTTCTAAGTTAGTTGATTGTCCGCCATTTTACAACAGAGTAATAAAAAAAAAAATTTAATTGTCACAAGTCACAAGACCACGGATTATAATATTGCGTATAAAACACGTCTTTACACGTTCACTTTACTGAGCTTGACTGAAGCAAACATTCCTCACCAAAAATAATTGATTACTTATGGGTACACCTTTTATACTAAATCGTTGCCACCGCCATAATCCAAACTGAGTCTGCCCTCTGGAGTACGTGGGTACACACCATTACCCACGCATAAAAATCTTTGCACGGGATTTCAGCAATTTAAACGGAACCGCAAACCACTGCGGGGAGTCGGGAACCGAGTCGGTGAAACGGTTTTGCATTATGAGCTGAGTTGCACTCGCACAATACAGGGCTTTGCAGAATGCTCGCTCTATTTGAGGTTAAATTATTTGATGCGGGAATAAAGTATGAACCCGCAGCTGGCCGCCGCCGCCGATGAAAATGAGTTTTGCTCAACTTTTCGCTAATTGCGCATAAAATGGAGCCGCTCCGAAATAGACGAGCGGCGGTACTGGCTGATCAATGTACTATCGAGTTATTAACTCCTGTGTGTCGGTGATGTAACGTAGGTCTACCTGTCATACAAAATATGAAATATCTACCTTATTTACGAAAACTAAAACGTCACATTTTTTGTATTCATCGAATAAACATTTTCACACCAAAATTACTAAATTAAACTGTTAGGAATGTACGGATTTTTTAATTAAAAAATATTTATTCATTACTCTCGTATTTTCGGCCAGTGTGCAAGAGAGAGCAGAATATTGTACATCGCAGTTAAATCGAGCAAGAAAGAGCACGACAATACCATACATTTCATGTAGGACAGAGATGGCGGTTGCTTGGGTTTCGGCGAAAGCAAAAGAATATAGAAAGAGTACGGTAGAGTCGGGTAACCTGTGTTAGACAAAGACGGAGTGCAGGCGACTGAAGCGAGCTGGCGACCGCTTCGTTGTATTCAGTTGCCAATGAAGCATCGGCGGAAGCGCACGCAAATTCGATTTTCCATAATTTTATAATAATTTACTAAAATAATGCAAATATATGTATGTTTACCTTACATAATTATATAAAGGGACCTTTAAAAGTCTTATCTGTATCGTATTTATGTATATTTTATCACATAATTAAAATTATGCCGATTTTTAATCAGGTAACGCTGTGTTACTCCACCGTCCCCAAAGTTTTTTTTTAGCACAATCTTTTAAGAGTTAAAGAGTTTAGGTTGTTATTACGGTCCTCAAACATATTTAACTGTAAATGGTTGCTGATATTTTATACGAACCGTGTGTTGTTCCGAGAGACTATTCTCGACGTTTCGTCGAAGTCGTATTCATCGTCATCAGAAGTGAATACTCTACAACAAAGCGCATATAATTAACGCCCCCGGAAACATTAATCAGTCCGCCCTATGCTTCCGCGGTTACAGGTCGCTCTCCTGATGACGTTGAACGCATGTTGCTACCGCCTCTTAAAAGATACTATAAACATATACTAGGGTTTAGCAAAGACGCGAATCATTTCAGGTTCCGCCCAGGATAAAATAAATAACCTACCAGAGTTTAAAATAGCATTAACTGCCGGCAGAGGAAATATTAAAAAAAAGTTCAAATATTTTGACAAAAGACGATAGGTGTCGGCTACAAATAAGTAAATATTCTGCAGTAACTGGCATGTATTTTTGACGGGTTACAGCTAGTGTAAAATATTATTTGATAAAAAAAAATGTAATATTAGTTGACATACAAATGTATTGTACAAGAAATAATAAATAATTATAATACAAATACAAAATTATATATGTAACAATGTCCGTCACTAAAGCTACAAAGACCCTGCGCTACGCTACGGACATAAAATTACGTAATTTTTGACGGGCTAGTACCTAAGTGTATAATAATTTCACGTGTATTATTTCTTAGCAACGTAGAACAAATAAGACCTGCTATCAAATTTTGCCTTCAAAAATCAGAAAAATTTTATGTACCATTGTATTTTGCTATTACTTTGTAATTTAGTTTATCACCACTTAATTTTTTGTAAAAACCAACAGGTTTCGGTAAGGAAGTTTTGAAACACGGACTCTACCTGACTATTAAATATGATAAGTGTTACATAAGCCAGCACACTAATAATGTTGGTTACTTTTCTCCCATCACAAGGTTGTGTCGCACACATTATATGTATTGTGTTGACCCTAATGTTGATGCTGATATTCTTGCAGCAAACTCACTCATACACAACATCCATTTTCTAAACGATGACCTGCACCTATAGATACATTAAATCAATTATTTATTTACATATTCTTATATGATTGCACTACATTCAAACACTTAATAAATAATGCACATAAATGTACAAGTAAAATATACTTAAATGTAAAAATACATGTTACTAGAGCGTTCCGACGATACTTGTAATTGGGATAATGAGCATAGTCTTCACTACAATTTTTTATTATAAGAGTATCGTGTACCTATTATCCTGTAAGTGTCTCTAATAAATATATAAAAAACAGGAATACTAAGGAGAAATATCTGGTGATTAAATTTATTCGGTTATTTATCGGTTTCCGGTTAATTTAACGAAGGATATTTTTCGAAACCGTTTGATTTTAATAAACTCAAGTTGTTTTAAGGAAAGTTGATTTTAAATTTGATGAAGATATTTTATCTGTATTTGAATATTGTGCGGTGCAATGCCCCGAGTTGCTCCGGGCGCAAAGTTGCGAGGAGCGCAAAATTCTAAGAATCTTCAACTTTGCGTAAAATTATTGCTAAAACAGGCTTCCCAGTTTTGACTCATTGTGAACCAAAAGTATTGCAGTGTTGATTAAATATAATAATTTTTTTCTTAATTAATAAAAATTATACAAGTCTCAAAACTAGCGGTATACATAATAGAGTTCTGGTACCGACACTGATGTATGGAAGTGAAGCCTGGAGCTGGCAGAAAAGGAACGAAAGTACATAGATTGAATGCAGCGGAGATGAGATCCTTCAGACGTACGTGTGGCAAATCCATGTATGATAGAGTAAAGAATGAAGATATTAGGAATGAATGTAAAGCTGATCGTAGCATAATTCATATAATTAAAACAGGAACATTTTGGCTTAAGCTTTGGCTTTAGAAAATGCTAAAATGAATTCGTGTAATGGTGACCGTTTTAATTTAATCTCTACTTATGTAAACCTAAATTCAAATATTTAAATAATAAATATTGATACATGGACGCAATCTAGTCACTACGATGGCAGAACGCAGCTTGTCTCGGCAGCTCCAATCTAGACAGTTAATTGAACTGGAATAATGTCGACGTAGCTCTCGCGTAGCTGGTGATATCTGTCCCCCGTTGGAAATGAGTGGGTTCATAATTGGGGTGCATACAATTCAAATAGACTCACAATGGAACAATTCCCTCCGTGACGGATAACTGTCATTAACAGGAATGTTGATATCACGCTTCGCAGTAAAACACATTACGCTCAAGCTGTTGTAACACCAATCACGTTTACCCTTGCGAACATGCGGGCAAACTGTATGATTTCATGTACCAAGCGCCTGAGATTTATGAATATTCCATTTCTAGATTCAGGAATTTCTGTTTAAAAAGTAAGTATTTTTAAAAAGTCTTATTTTTTGAGACGAAAGTTAAATAAAGTTAATTTAAGACGAAAGTTATGGAAGGTTTTGTCTGAATACGGGGTGAAGAGTAAACTCATACAGGCAATTGCATCACTGTACGAAGGAAGTAGTGCTTGCGTGAGAATTAATGGGACATTCACATCATGGTTTGATATTACAAAAGGTGTCAAACAGGGATGCGTAATGTCACCATGGCTTTTCAACCTGTATATGGATAATTGTATGAAAGAACTGAAGGAACTAGAAGTTGGAGCGAAAATGGACGGACTCACCATATCCTGTCTGCTATACGCAGACGATGCAGTATTAGTGGCTAACAGTGAAGCTGATCTGCAGTGCTTGGTATCCAGGATGTCCGATGTATGCATGCAGAGTGAACTTCTGATGAATGTCAGCAAATCGAAAGTGATGGTATTCGAGAGAGACGAAAGAGTGACTAAGTGTGAAGTAATTATAAACAACGAATGCTTAGAACAAGTGAACGAGTTTGTGTATTTGGGAAGTATGTTTAGTAGAGACGGCAAGGCTGAGAATGATATCGAAAGGAGAGTAACTGCGGGAAACAAAGTTAATGGTGCACTAAATGCAATTATGGCCAATAAGAATCTGTCAAAAGAAGCAAGACTAGCGGTACATAATGGCGTTCTAGTGCCAACCCTTATGTATGGAAGTGAAGCCTGGAATTGGCAAAAGAGGAATGAAAGTAGACTGAATGCGGTGGAAATGCGGTCACTAAGACGCTTGTGTGGAAAATCTTTGGTCGATAGAGTGAGGAATGAACAAATTAGAAGTGACTGCAATGCTAGCTGTAGTGTGGTAGATAGAATAAAGAAAGGAGTGCTGAGATGGTTTGGTCATGTGGAACGTATGAACGAGGGAAGGATGGTTAAGAAAATATATGAGGCGAATGTTGAAGGCAACAGGAATAGAGGGCGTCCGCGAAAGACCTGGCACGATCATGTACTACAAGTATTTGAGGATGGCCCTGTTAAAAGCCGCAACAA
>JADDOH010016465.1:0-17405 GCA_016648135.1 Agrypnia vestita
CAATTGGAGTTGTCAATCAATTAATTCACTTTACTAAAAAATGTTTAAGTTCAGATTTTTTAGATGAGACGAGATGTAGGGATTCAAATGTGCTTTTTATTGATGAAATCTTTATTTACATTAATATATAAAGGGTTTCTCATAGCTAGCAGCAAAAAATGCACGTATTTGCAAAAAGTTGATATCATTACAGTAACTTACAAAACTTATGAAAAATACATTTGCTTTAATACAAGTCGAATAAAATGATTAAAATCTTGCACAAATTGAATAAAGATTTTTTTACTAAGTCTTAAATATTTTATTTGACTTGTATTTAAGCAAATTAATTTTTCATAATCGATATAGGTAAGTTACTGTAATCATATTTCAATTTTTTTGTAAAAAATAAGTCAAGAATAATGAAAAAAAGAGCCAAATTTGATATTGCTTATCTCCATAACTATGGATATGAAGTCATGGTTGCTTCAACATTTTCCACTAATTACCCACCTGCAAAGGCAGGAATCTACTCATAAAGTTTTGGCTGCTGCCTTTGAGATAACCTGTATATTTATTATCTATATAATAATTACGCTAAAAATGATGTCGCTGAGGATGGATGTTTTCTGTTTCCAGTGAAAAAAACATTTTAGAGTAAATACATTAAAAAGATTAAAAAATATAGGAATACGAACACAATGGTATTAAAAAATATCCAAATTCAAATTATTGAAAATTAAGCTATCGGAAATGATGTTTTTTTTAATATTTTCGTGAAACCCGTGTATTCAAAACATCCAACGTAATTGCAGCCAACCGTGACGCGGGAATTTTTTTGTGCTGGCAATACCGCTTTTTGACGTTTGACGTGAGTATGGTTCTTATCGCATTTCTCTTTTGTTTTTTCAGAATTCCAATGGAATACTCAACATCACAAACCTGCGATATGATGGAGGAGCCTTGTGGAAATGACTGGAGGAATGTAAGACGAAGAATTGAAAATATGACTCAAGACGAACGCGAATGTTGGAATGCAAGTCGAAGAAACGTGTCACAACAGCAGATATAGGCCGTGATAGGCAGAATGTGATTCGACGAGTTCACAATATGAATGAAGACCAGCGTGAACGTAACAATGCCAGATGTAGAGTGTCAAACGTAACAGAAGAGGAACGTGAAAGAAGGAACACTTTTCGAAGAGTGTTGCATATAGCTGAAGAAGGAAGAAATATAACATTGAATATTAATCTTATTTTAAATGTGCCATTAACAATTTTAACTCACTTGTAGATCAGCATTATTTAGGTACCATATAGAAGCAGTGTACAATGGAGCATTGAAAAGTCGTTCATTTTGGTGCTGAAAAGGGTAAATTACTTCATAGCTGTTGCCACAATGGCAAAATATTCCCGCAAGTGCTGCCGCAATATCCAGAAGAATTGCGGAGATTATTACTAGAAAACAGTAATGAGTCTAAAAATTTTAAGGAAGTTATTCATCAGCATAACTGTGCTTATGTATTTGCATTTTTTGGAGCGCTAATAACTGACATACCACTCCCATATTGTTTAAAAATTTCAGGTGAAGTTTATCATAGAACATCTAGATGTTTGCAGAGTGATGGAGAGTTGCCAGCATATGCGCAACTATATGTTAACGATGCAGATGAAGCAGTCAGGGTACGTATAAGCCATCCGTCTAACCTTAAATGTCAACAAAACATAATGGAAACCATTGATAATGTCATTCGTCGTGTAAGTCGATATGCTCTCCAATACAAAAGGTTGAAAGAAGCGGTTGATGAAGAAGAATCTAGAGTTGCAGCCCACGGGGCCAGATGCGGAATATTCAACTACTCTTTACGTTCTTACTCTTTATGTTCTTCGCTAGATGACCAAAGAAGGATATGGCTCCATCTAATCATAACGAAGTCGCCATTGTGTATGTGGCAGATCACGATGGTAGGTTACCACCCGATGTGGACGTCGCTGTATATCCAAGAAATGTTGGCGGACTTCAGCGTATTAATATGTTATTTCCATTGTTATTTCCATCAGGTGAATTTGGTTGAACTCTGGGTATAGAGCATCGTCCAAATTTTTAAACAAACCGAAGTAAGTCAGTTACACCTATGCAATTTTATGAAAGTAAGATACATCTTTTCAGCAATATTTAATTCATGCATATATTGTATGTGAATCAAGTCGTTTCAATTACATTCGAACAAATCAACGACATTTGAGAGTTGAATGTTTTCAAGGTTTGCAAGACTATGTCAGGAATATGGTGACTGAAAGAGGAGCACGACCAAGTAATATAATTATTCTGGCATCGACCTTTGGCGGAGGGCCACGCCATACGAACAAACTTTACCAAGATTATATGGCAATGGTGAGGAAATTCGTTCGCCCTGATTTGTTAAATATATTAATACACTCTTCTTTTCTTTTCAAATAAATGATATTGTTAACGCTGTTTCTTTTTTAATGGAGAAAAATCTGTAAAATCTATTCACATCTTTCCAATTTATTGGTTTACAAAAGTTTCTTTATTGTGATTACGAAAATTATGATGTTTTCGCTGCTTCAAAATTGGTATAATTGGTGCCTTACTAACTTCTATAAAAATATATTACCTACGTCTATCGCTCTTTCCGATGTTTCAATTTTTATAAATATTCATGTATGGGATATGTCGCAAACGCACACTATGGTCTTTGACTAGGGATGAGTGTTGTTATTATCTGGTGCAGCTGGGAGTTGCAAATTACGTATCATTAATTCTTCGTCACTTTCAAAACTGAGGTTATTATCATCATCATTAAAGACACTGATATCATTGAAGATGATGATAATCAGAAACTTCTTATTCATCAGTACCGCATAGATAATTTGGATTGAATGTGAAGTGAATCTAGAATTCCAAAGCATATTTAACGAAATTCATTCTGTAGCAGATGTTTCATGCGTAAACATGCAATTTTTGCCCAAAGAACGAACCCGCTTAGTTGGCCCTGATGTATTGGGACGATTAGAAGGTCTAAAGTTTACATAAAATTCAATTGATAGTATTATTAATGATGAAGGTGGTTAAGATATAAATGTTTTTTTATCCCATTTTAATTTCCCAGTTGAATTTTCAAACAGCATAAATCTTAATGGCTTTTCACAGCACACATTGAATCTGAGAATTAGAGAAAATTATCATTCTTCATAGAAATTTATCCGTTGGTGATGTCTTATGTAATGATACAAGAATGGTACAAGAATAGTTGTAAGAAACATTAGTAATCATATATTGAAAACAGATTATTACAGGTGAAAAGCAGGGAAATTACATTTTACAACCTGTTAAGCAATTGGTTATCGCCGATTGCTTGCTGCTAGGCCCTGGGGTTGAACTTCTACCTGAACCAGAAATTACTCATAGTCAATAAATTATGCGTCGGTTGCTTGGGGGTGCATTTCTGATTCAAATTGTTGATAATTGTATTTAAGGGATTATTGAAAATGTTTGGTTTTCAGAAAATATTGTATTCATTGAGATTTTAAATTATTTCTTAATTTTACCCTATAATTTCATTTCTTTAGTTTATGTATATGCTTTTGATAACATTTTGACAATAATTATCTTTAAAAACACAAGGTGAACTATCGAACCCCGATAGATCGAAATTCCCTATAATTCGATATTCTCAAATAAAAAAAGTCCTAAATGTTAAATACATAAAAATACCGATAATTCTAAAATACGCGGTAATTCGTAATTTTAATTTTTAATAATTCGATTTTTTTTTAAATTAGACGAAATTGAAAAAAATTTTCAAGTGAAAATAGCAAATATGTCGATATCGGGTAGGTTGGTACTTTAATAATAGAATTGTCACTATCTTTGTATTAACATAATAAATATTGCGTTTTCGAAATTCCGGTGCTTGAGAAAGCCACGTAGATGTATTGTGACATCACTTGAATTGGCCGCAAAATGCCACCGTAACTGCACGCAGGGCCTAGCAGTAGGCAATGGACGAGAGCCAAGAGACGAGAGATAAATATCAATGGCCGCGTAGCGGCCACTACAGGTCGCGCAGCGGCCACTATGGGCCGCGCACTAGAAAAATGTACCTACATCATAAATGTTATCGCTCAAGCTTCATTACTCCATTTCTCTTTTATCTGTAATGATATGATTGTGGCTGGGAACGAAGACAAGAACAGGAACACGAATGCGGGCCACCCCTGCGAGAAGCAGCGGAGCCGTGGGGGCCTGGCATGGTCGGAGAAGTGACTCATCCTTCCAGCTTCCCGTCTGCTGCGCGCAACAATGCTTGGGGGAAATATCTAGAAATTCTATTTCTTTATTTTTTATTTATTTCTTAAGTTAGTTAATATTACAACTTGTATATTAACTAGTATTTAACACTTTACATTCTTAAATCTTTTACTAATATACTATCCATAATTACCTACATATTTACATTGACATCTAATTTAATCTATGGAACAATCTATAATAAATAATGCAACTTATGCTCTACACTTCTGTACTATTTTATATTTGTTTTTAAATTCATTCATCTTATTTATATTGTTCATGTTTTCTGGCATTTTATCATATGTTTGTACACCTCTGTGTACCTTAGACAATTCTGTGTAGATATATACTTTTTCTTATATGGTAATCTTATTCTATTCTGGTGTTATATGTATATACATCACTATTTACAATAATTTTGTTCAAAAAATATTTTGGTATTTTGTTATTGAAAATTTTATGTAAAAATATGAGAACGTTATAAACAATAATTTTTTTGATTTCCATTCAATTGACCGCTTTTCTCATTTCTTCAATTCTGGTGTATTTACTATTTTTTAAGATTATACTCATTGCCCTGTTTTGCATTACTTGTAATTTCTTGATGTTTCCTTCATTGTCCGAATACAAATATGTTTATTATTGTGACAGGAATATTATGCGAAGGAAAAAGTCATGCTACAATGTTCTCACTGCACGTCCCTGAACTGAAGTACCCGGATACCATAAAAGTACATTTTTAGTATAGTTACAGCTATTTCTTCTCTTAATTCTTTGATATACAATATTTTTCATTTTCTCTTTATACATAAATGTAGCTTTCTAAGTAAATAAAAGGATATTCAAAAATGAAATTGTTTTTATTTTTAAATAATAACGTAGCCCTCAAACATTAGAATAAAAATACCAAAAAAATAATTAAACAATTTCGGTCATAAAATCCAACTAAAGAGTGACGTGAGATATAATTTAAAAATTTATGCCAAATAAGAAGTACTCTGATATATATGTGAATAGTGAAATGGGCCAGTCACATTGAAAAACTGAGCCACGAGATAGTGGAGATACAAGCTTTCTGTGCCAAAGCGACGAGTACCTAGAGAAATGTTTTGATTTCAGTATTTATATTTTCTGACAAGCTTCTTGGTTTAAGAAAATACTATTTTATTATTATTAAATAAATCAATCTAACTTATTTAAACTTTTACTAAATTAAACACCACTTATATTTATTTTCAAATCCAACCAGGTTTCGCTACGACCGTAGCTACTTCAGGGAGAATCTTAACTTAAGTTAAGGATTTGAAAATAAATATAAGTGGCGTTTAACTAAAAGTCAGCGACAGAATGGTGGACAAAAAGTGGATCCAGTATGATAATCGAAAACTTTCATCGCAATGACACCCTTCTATGGTTGGGCCCAGGGAAGGCTGTCAAATAATGTCCCAAACGCAAATTGAGTCAAAAGAAACTGTGACTGTATGGTGGCTGACTGTGTGACTGATGTGACTGACTGTGCCGACATAATTCATTACAGCTTCTTAAGATCTAGCACATCAATCACTGCAGAGCTATACTGTCAATAATTGAAAACGACGATGGACAAGCTCGCTATCAAACAACCGAGACTTGTCAGTTGCTCTAAGCAGTCCTCTACTTCTCCACGACATCACTCATCCGCACTCTTCATAACGGACCGTCATACAATTGCAGTAGCTTTGACTTGAAACTCTCCGTCAGCACCTGGCTTGCATCTACCGATTTCCAATCATTTTTTTTTTCATTAAAAAAAAACGTGTTATTATTTCCATATGTATGATTATGGAGTTCTATAAACTTACCTCCAAAACAACAAATCTGATTAATTAAATTTCTGATGCACTGTTCATTATTCAAGTTGTTTGGGATGCACTACCTACTCTTAAAGGTACAGAGACGTCGTGTTTTGTTTACCTTGTTTTCATTTCTTGTTCCATGTTTTTTAATGAACAATTTAAAAGTAGGCACATATGGAAATAAAAACACTTGTTTTTAAATTATACATATTTCCCTTCATTTCACCTTATCACGGCGTTATCAATCTAAATCTTTTACATTCCACAATTTGTTTTTACATAAAAACTATTGAAAAGAGATACTGTATAATTTTAAGAATTTAAGTAGGTTTTTTTCTTCACGATTCTATGTAACAATTCTGTTAAAATAATAATGAATGGTAATATACAGTGTTATTAACATAATTGTTTATTAAAATCATAGAGAAAAAAACCTTTAAAACAATTCTTAAAATTATATTGCACCTCTTTTTAATAGTTTTAATATAAATGCAAGTCGTTGAATGTAAAATATTTAGATTGATTATGCTCTCATAAGGCGAAACGCGTCTCAAAATAATAAAAATGTAGTACTAAAAACTAGTGTCTTTATTTATATACAGATATATCATTATGGAGTTCTATAAACTTACCTCCGAAATAATAAAAAAAATAAAAGTACGCACCGTACTCGATGGAAATTAATAACAAAAACAAATTTTAACCGAAAAATGTGTTGCTGGTCGGCAGAGAGCCCAAATACTAACTTAATTATTTTAAATTCGCAAGTTTGAAATCGCGCTGAATAAGTTCCAGCGATGATTCATTTCACTAACAGATCGTCCTTCCTGACTCATTTCCGTATCAACATCCTCTACGCGGACATCTTTATCACAATCCAGTGCACCAGTCTGGAGGGCGCCGACCTGACTGGGATTTATTTTTATAATGAATATATTATATACTCTTTATATAATTCAGTAATTATCAAATACTTTTTTCTTGCGGTCACCGAAGATGGCCGAAGACACTTATAATTGGGGTAGTTTTAAATACTAAATGTATAATTTCTTTTTGTATTTTTTGCTCAGTTTTCTGTTAGCATTTCGTTAAAAATGTATATAATCTAAATATATAATAATAATTTCGTTGTCTGCCTTCTGGAATCCAAAGCTAAAGAACGAAATTACACGAATAGAGAAAGATTCGAACCTCGGACGCACGGCAACTAAGAGACATAGCCACCAGCGCTTCTCCGTGGGCCGTAAAAATATACTATAATGTGTTAAAGTAAATTTGTATTTCCAGTGAGTCTATATTTTCACTAGTAGAAATTAATTATACCCGGTCGGGCAGTGCAAACGTCAAATCAAAGATTTTTCAGATTCACTGCGCAGCATCGGTGAAACTATATTTTGTCAACGTATGCACGCATTTCACAAAGCCTAGGTTAGTATAGTTTAGGTTTGGTTAGGTAAGATTGTGGAGAGAATCTCCGAGCATCAAGCACCAAAGTCCCTGCTGAACTCAAGGCCAATAGGGCGAAGGAGCTTAGGAAGGCCAAAATTAAGATGGAGATATAATACATAGTATTTCTTATCACCCACTATCACATAAAAACTTGGGTTTTCATTCAATGATACACCGTCTTGTCAATGTACCTTTGTCTCACTATAATTTTCAAATTGAATTAAATACAATAAAACAAATCGCATTTTATAATAGTACAATACAGAATTAATTGATAAAATTAAAAAAAATAAATTAAAGAATAATTTAACTAATTAATTTTTATACACTTCGCAGATAAATATAATTAATAATAACGATTATTGGCGAAGAATTTTATATATTAATACATTTTCCAATCAAATTTCAAAATATCTACCAAAAAATATTAGACCTGCGTTTTATACAAATAATAATATGGGGAAACTTCTCATAAATGCAAAAGATAAAGATAATATAATATAATTATTAATTATATTTTAATTATTAATTATTATTAATTATAAAATAATTAAAAATTCAGGTGTTTAAAAACTGTCGTGTAAAGATTGTACAGCTTTTTTATATTGGAAAAACCGGTTGAAATTTCAATGTAAGAGTTAAAGAACATTTAAGATGTCTGAATAATCATGGTTTTTCTGAATTTGCAAATCATTTATTAGAAAATGATCACGGTTTTGATAAAAATTTAGTACTTTCTATTTTACAGATAAATAGTTTTGGTCTGAAATTGAATAATTTAGAATCATTAGAAATTAATAAATCATGTAATAGTTAACAATATTAATATTTACATAAAATAATAAATTAAATTTAACTACTAGCCCAATTCTAATTTTTTTTTCAATAATTGAGTGTAATGATTTTTTAAAAATAATTTTTCAAATGATATTTTGACAGTTATATAACAACACCCTGACGATGGAATAGTAATTTAAATAAAAGTAGATATATGGAATACAAATAAAATAAACAATATTTTTTTATTATTTTTATTATTCATTTAAATTGTTTATTGTATATTGTTACATTCCGTAACGTTCATTTATCTTTAATATGTTTTATCCATATTATTATTTTAAAATTAATTACTGTAAAATGTTTTTTTACGTTAGGTATATAATAATCCTTTTATTTTCTTGTTCTGTAAAAGCCCACAAGGGCGTTGATTAATAAATAAATAAATATTAAAATAAATTCATCAGGCTCCGGGTATTGTAGAATAACACTGCGGTAAGAAAAGACTCTGAATCAACTAATTTTACAAAACAGGTGACTCGGAAGACTGTTAGCGATCGAACTTGAACGTTATTTATTTCAGAAAAAAATACAGCGCTATAAGGGAACCTAGCACGGACGTACACGCTATCCGTGAGTTTCATAACACTTATTTCGGGCTCAAAGTTTCTTTTAAGACTTAATTACGTGGACGCCTCCTTATACTCTTTCTGACTGTTTGTTGCTTAGGTACGTGGAAATTTTCCATATTTTAAATATTTAGCAATCCAATCATGAATTTTGATAATAACTAAATATGCCTTTTTTCAATGTTATGATTTTCCGTTATGTTTATAAAGAGTTGGAATTATGCATATTTTTTTTATTAATACGTGAATATTTTCGTATGTATAATATGTCACTGCATTTTCAAAAATATTATATTTATTTATGTTTGTCGAACATTTCAAATGATTCTGTTGGTCATCAAATGTTCAAATATTTTGTATCCTATAGCGACGCTCGTAAAGCATTTTCATGTTTTCGTTCCATATTCTTCTAAATATAAATTGTTTTAAGACATTTGTTGTTTTGATTAATATAAAATTATTTTTCGTCTAATTTTCAATAAATTTAATTATTTTTCCATCCGCCTGTAATGAGACTATGTAATTATTTTTTCGAATGCTCTCAAATATTTTTTTTGCATAACTTTGGCATGAACATAGCCGAACTACCAGTGAACCTAGTTCACTAAAAGGTAAAAAAAATATATTTACACTAGCCGGCCTCGCCGAGCGATGGAAGCTCGACGCGAGGCGGTCGGCCGCGAGGTAGGCGGCGGAGGCGAGGGCGGCGGAGGCGAGGGCGGCGGAGGCGAGGGCGGCGGTGGCCTCGCGGAGCGGGTGTGGCGCGACGCGAGGCAGGGCGGCGGCCAGCCGTCAGGTGGGCGGCGGCAGTGTAGGGCAGCGGCCTTGTAGGGTGGCCGCAACGCAGGCGGCGGCAGTAGGGCGGGAAATATTTACAAAAAAACATATTTTGTGACCTTTAACCCCGCGTAAAACTATTATCAAACCTCGGATCGATGGGGACTTTTGTCTTTTTATTTAGAATAATTAAAAAAAATTCAAGTTTCGCCCTTTTTTCTGGACTATAATTTGTATGAGAGGTTTGACTCTTCGTCATTGTCATTTATTTTTATTATTATGTTAATTTTATGTTGTAGTATTAATTTAAATTTTTTTTCTAACTAATTTTGGACTAATTCCATTTAAATTTTATTTACTTTTAACTTATTCCATTTCATACTTTTTATTTTAATTTCCTATGTTAAATTAAATTTTATTAATTCTTTAAAAAAATATATTTCTACTGTACGATTTTCTATTTTTTTCTATTTTACTACCCAAAATACAGTGTTGTGGTTTTGTTTGGACGCCCAAATGCGTCACCCACTGCTTTCTCCTTTTTGAGCTTGGTGGTGTTGATCGCTTTATCATTCAAATAATGCCGATCAGGATGGCTAAAGTGTTGGGCCAATACGGGAGCTATTGCTCATAAAATGGCCCTAGGTCTGTACAACATTTTTTTAATAGAGTTGCGAACACGGAATACTTGTCACATCAATATTCTTACTATTTTCAAACTAAGCCAAACGCTTGTGCTATGAAAATAGGACTAACTTGCGGGTCTGGAGTGAGATTCGAACCCACAACCTTTGGATCACGAGGCGAGACTCCTACCATAAGACCAACAAGCTACTACAAAAATTATAAATGATGTTTACAATATTTATAATTTTTCAATCATTAAAAAGTATTTTGTGAGACCATAATATTTTCGAAATATTAGTAAAATATTTTTACTTGAACTAATGTCACCCTAGAACTATCTCAAACTGTTGATGTTCCGTACGCTTAAAAATAAAATAATGTACTCCAGTTTTTCTTAATTCATTTATTCAAAACATTCCTGATTTGTATGTCTTGTATTCGTGGCTTGCATGGTGCGTGTTAGTGTTCCAAGAGGTGTGGGTAAGCATAATCGTCTTTTTCAGATATACTTGAATGCCCCCAGATTATTAGTCTGATCGACTTATATGCTCCATCGAGGTCATCAAGACACAGTGCATTGTTCTATTATAGTGGAAGTGTCAGAACTAATGCACTAGCAAACTCTGTAATTCCCAGATTACACTCATTAGGGAATGGGCATGCAGAGGCGGCTGACATTTTTGCTGATAGTATAACTGTTTATAGGACAAAGCTGATACAATTGTTTACATCCCAACGAAATGTAAATGGACAATAAATCTTTCTATTTTACCTTTAACTATTATTATTTGTACCTTTGACTTTATTATTACTTTATCTTATGTTTTTATGTATTATTATTATTATTATTACCTTTTAACTATTATTATTGTATCTTTTAACTGTATTATTATTTTAACTGTCTTATGTTATTTTTTTAAAAAAATATTCTGTATATTGTAAAAGCCCATAAGGGCGTTAAATAAATAAATAAATAAATAAATACTTACACTTGTCACTATTGTGTGCGTTATGTCGCTTTGTTATTCCCCACATTTATTCTTCACTCTATTATACTCGACACAATCCAACACAGTTCTTGTTGACTACCAAAAATACACTATGATGATTTCTGTAAAAGCACCTGATAGGAAACGAGTCTTCAATTAATATAACATAATTATTGTGATGGGGATTTATTTTAAATTAAAAAATAACTTGATCACTGAAAACTATAACACAAGACTTGTGCACTAGTGCATTGTCAGCGTTAAGAATATCATTCTGTGTAAAGATTTTATTTTTATACGAAACTTTACATGAAAAAATTATGACTATATTGGTAACATTTAGTGGTAAAAGGAATTTCATTAATCTTTTTTTCAGAATTTATAGATGATATGTGGGAGTATAAAAGCAAACGCGGCAATGTCCAAAAAAATTAATGCACTCATCTAAGATAACTAATTTACAATGAACTGAATTAGAAATTTTATAGGAAACATAGCCCATACATTTTTAGGAAACATAATTTTGGAAGGGATAGATATATGAAATCTAGAAATCATTATATTTTAAATTAGTAATCCTCGGTGACTGTGTTCAAAATATTTTTTTAAATTTGTATATACATATATATATAGATAGGAGAATTAAAAAAATGTTTATTGCTGCCTTTGCTATTATACCCCACATATATGGAAAAACCTTAAAAGATATTTTCTCAAATTTTGCACACATTTTATTCATTATACAATATTATCTACGATGAATCGTTCATTTAACTAAGTTTTTGATAGGAAAATAATGATAATTATGATGAAACTATTCTCATTTGATCTCATCTCATCATTAAAGTTCAGATTTCTTGGAAACGCTTCATTACAGATATGGCATCATTTAACAACAATTTTTTTTCATTTCAATAGAATGCTGACGACATGATTATCTTCAACTGTTACGCGCGTCGAGGAGAAAGACCCTTGTGGGACGAATTTTCTACGAAAATTGCCATTGAAAAATATTAACCAATGTAATACCATAAAACACTGATGCGAAAACAAATTTTATATTTGCAAAAGTCATTTATTGTCAATTTGTATATGTTTTTTGAAGGTCGTGTGACTCCTTTATCTATTTAACATATCAATATTTTAGTTTAGGTATCAACTCGTTGTATAATATTATGTCTCACTGAGGTATAATGTTAATTTGTTTGTATTTAAAGATGGATAATTGTTTAATATACCATTTATTTCAAATACAATGAACACCGTATGAAACAAGAAAGAGAAGAGAAGAACATAGAGAAACCATAAAGTGTTTCCTTGCTGCTCACTGATATGGTGTTGCAAGGTATAACACTCTCCCCCACTCACAAAAAATATTTGAAATTACAGAGTTACATTTCAAACTAATGGACAAGGTATAGATACAAATATATTGGAACTATTGTACTATTTTATTTTAGATTACATGTAATTGATTAGCGTGTCTTTTCCACATATTCGCTTCCACCTCCACCACGTAAGTTGTACCTGGGATCAGAATTGTATGTATGCATCCTTTTGACCACAATATACTATCTTTTCTGAAATCTTTTACCATGACTTGCCTTCCCGCTTATCTGCTTCCTTTAGCGTGTTTCAACTATTTACATTAAGAATCAAGAAGATTTTGGTAGATTGGAGATGGTCTCAATAAAGATAATCACGATCTTAATTCTCTACCCGTCATCAGTTTTGCTGGGGTCGCTCTACTACTCTACACCGTGGTTCGGTAATCAAACAAAAATATTCCTAGGGCATAATTTTGAGATTTACCACTTTCGACTATCTTAGTCATGTGACTTTTAAATAGTGATAGTGTAGAGACGTGAAATTGTGTTTAATACTAGTCACATTACAATATTTTTTGAATTGAAATAATGTGCCATGTATCTAAATGCACTAGGAAACCATAACGAATAAAAGATGTTTGAATTTGGAAATGGTCAAACCAGAGGTCATATTTGGCATATGAGTAAAACATAGACAAAGCAAAGATAAACTATTAAGTGTGTGTCGGAGCAGTGTTGCCCTGCTACTCAATGATATCGTGTTGCAAGGTATAGGAGTAACACTTAACGATTACGATTTTCTTCATTATAGCACTATTGTAGCCAAGAACTTCAGTATCAGCAATATTTATAAGACGAGCTATGTCTCCTTTCGTAACAGTATAACGTGAAATTACCCTCTTATCTTTCCTTTCCTGGTCGGTTATGATATCCAGTAATGATTTAAACATCACACCACTCGTAGTTTCACTGATAATAATTTCACCATTCGGTGATTCCTGACAGTTGTCGTTCAATCGTTTTATACTCCATATACTGCTACCGTTTTCTTTAATATCATATGTGCAAAATGCTATTTCGTCAGTGTAGTAATCTACGTGAAGCCACATAATAAGTGCAATTTTCGGAAAATCACTTTTAAGAAATGGAATAGGGTCCGCGCGCAGTTCGGCGCCTTGCGTGGCGATGGGAATATCAGGTTTTCTACTCAAGTTTACCATGTACACTGATTTTTCAGAACCCAAAAATTTATTTCTGTTGACACATTCAATAACAATCAATGATTTACCTTTCCAGCAGAATAAACTCTCGCACTTATTGTCGATGTGTGCACTGACATTGAGCGAAACAAAACTCACCCCCGTGCCAGCAGGTATTGGATCCATTGAACAATCAACGACGCTACTTTCGTCTTCAAAACGTGGAAATGCATAATCAGGTTCATCCACGTTATTCAACAATTTCCATTCCATGCCGTCTATTGTGTAGAAGATCCTTCCCCCAACGATTTGCACAAGAAAGACTTTTTCATGAAATTGCTTCAATTTCTGTAGTTTGTAATTTTCTCCTTGAATAGTTAAAATTCGTTCCTGCAAATAAAGTGTCATAATTTTTGATTAAAAATAAATTATGTAGGTACATATAAAATGTGGTATTACTTAAATACTGAAACAGGCCATGTTGATTAAGATTATTTAAAAATATGTATATAGGCAGTGAGAACTAGAAACTACTCTTTTTAAAAATATATTTTCGTAATGTACTATATATGTCACAAAATAATCCAGACATGCGATGATGATTTGGATCGAAAGTGGTAGACCACTCGTAGGCCCCATCGCACAGGAAATAAAATTAAAGCATGCAGCGTTTAAACTGGCCCTGAAAAGATGTTAGAAAGAAACAGAACAAATACAGATGGATAAAGTACCCAGGGACCGAGATAATCGTGACTTTAGACAGGTTTGGAATAAATTGCACAAAAAGTGCAGCCTGCGGTCTAAAATTCCAAGTAATATAAATGGAGGAACGAACCCTAAAGCCATCGTAAAAATTTTCGCAGATCATTTCACCACTCTTACTCCGACCTCTCTGATCTCCTCGAGTGAATCGCCACTTAATCGTACAACAATTGAAGGCAACAGCCTTTAATTACTGTGAACATGGTCAATACAGCCTTGAAAAACATGAAATCTGGAAAATCGGCAGGCCACGACGGACTAAGCATTAAACATTGAACATGTCAAACACGCGTGAGGACCAATCTTACAGCTTCAGGCGAGGTTGTTTACTGACATTATAAAAAATGGGCAATTACCGAGTAATATGACAAGAACCATAGTAATACCCATCCTTAAATCCAAATTATTTGACTCAACCTCCCACGAGAGCTACAGACCGATATCGATTGCTACAACCATCTCGAGATTATTCGAACGCGTGCTGCTAGATCAGGTCGACTTCAGCATGGAAACCAACGACAACCAGATGGGTCTCAAAAAACAGACCTACACTGACGCTGCATTATTTACTGTAAAACGGAATTTGGAGTACTACTGAAATAAAAAGACTACTTCGTACGCACGTTTCCTAGACTTGAGCAAGGCCTTCGACACACGGTTTCTCAATAATTCATCTGGTTAGTTAAAATATAATTTTAGAAAATTTGTGAGAAATAAGACACATTTATAAAAAGTGAAATAAAATCCACATTATTGCTGCCAAAATCCATTAACTTACTTTGTGATAGGAAAGATTTGTTTTCTTTTACCATCTATCTGACATTCTATATAAAAAATAGACAAACCCATCCATTTTAAAAATTCAAGTGCTAAACACTTTGAAATATTTTAATTAAATAAAATTAACATAAACAGTCTGTCCCAAAAAACAACGCCAATCTTTGGAGAGCGGAGAGGCCAAGTCATGACTGACCAGAATATCAAAGCATGACTTCAATAAAAGATCATTAGTGTTGGATACCAAAATAGAAAACATTGAATAATCTATGTTTCTCTATGTTGTCCCACCATTATACGCTTCCTCTTCCTCCGCACACAAGAGGCTGTTGGCGATTGATTCGCTCGCGGCGAGTATATGGGAAAAAAACTGTAACAGGGTTGCTATGTGTAGGTATTTTGTCACCGCCCATTCGAAGGTCGGATCGTTTCCTCTTTTATGTTTGTGCCTTTGAACAAGATATCCAGAAGTATCTACAGTCCGCAAAGAACCTGGATGCAACGGGAGACTAGGGAAAATAATCGGTATCCAGTTAATTCCATGCCTCACCCTTTTCTTCTGACGCATTCTGAAAATAGCAATATTGGGATGTCAGATCTTTATCCCAAACTTGACAGATATGTATAACATTGTATTGCCGTCAATTTCGATGTTTTAAGTTTAACATGTTTGAAATTAATAAATTCAATAAATCAGAAAGCTCTAAAACTAAAAAAAAACATCAAGTTATTCACAATTACGAATAATGAGCTTTCTAATTGATTGAATTCATTCATTTCAAACCTGTCAAGCATAAAACGGCTTTACAATAATAAAGAAAAACTTTCAAGATAGGTAGGTACAGAAATAGCAATATTGCTTAATTCAAAATAGGGATGATAGTCTGCGCTTGCAACAATTAGTTTTCGCGATATTGGCAAATTTAGAAATTTCTTAAGAATTGATACGTTAGGTTAGTTTTTAAGTACGACAGCTGAAACATTTCATATTGTAAGATACTGATTTTTGCTAAGCAAAGTTTTAGTCTTTGTATTAATTGATCACAGTTTCATCGAGCTAGGTCTAAGGTTCTCCATCCGGGTTCGACTCGTCCCATCTGGTGTAGTCCACAGAGAATTCTTGCTCACAAGGAGTCAGGTAGTAGGGAGATATCCTCTTGAGGCCGATTGTTTACTAGCGCGACCCCAAACTCCTCCGTGGGTCACTTTCCTCTCGTCACTACCGGTGCAGCTGCGGGCACCTCTGTGGATCCCCGGGTAATTCATTTGCGAGATATTTGATCAATTTACCAGTAAACGGAGGTCATAGATCATCAACGATCACTGAACTGGCTGAAGACCACTAAGATATCAGAACTTATCTCCAATGGATTGCTTGTATTTAAAACCCGTACTAGAATGGTCTTGAAAGAGGTTCAAATGTAGAAAATAATCTATCTACGTACGCTGTATATACTTTAAACAATTATCTACCTACAATAGAGTTGCATCACACTGTTGGAGTACAAACATTTCTGATAAACGTAACGGATTTGTTTTCTAACTAAAATTGTATTAGCAAAATAAATAGAGAATTTGAAATGTATTATAATACCGAAAAACATTATGATGGAATAAATGAATAAATTCAATAACTATCAATATCACTGCTGGGGCCATTGTTGTTTATAATCTTCATTTCCGATATTCATGATTGCTTTCGTCACTCTAATGTCCTAATTTTTGCTGACGATATGAAAATTTTTAAACCAATTACTAGTATTTACGATTCGTTCAATCTACAAGATGATTTGCTACGGTTAGATAATTATTGTAAATTAAATAAACTTGATTTGAATCCCTCAAAATGTTCTTGTGTAGTTTTCGCACGCAAAAATAATATAATACCATTTAACTATATACTAAAAGGAGAACAATTAGAAACAGCTACGTCGATCAGAGATTTAGGGGTGATCAATGA
>JADDOH010016467.1:0-23235 GCA_016648135.1 Agrypnia vestita
TACATTTAATTTTATTTTTACTCCCTTTATATTAAACTCGTGGCGTCTGCTTGTCTTCTTGTCTGACGTTAAAACTTTGGATCCATTTTGCATCCATCCTTTCCCGTGATTCAATCGAACTGAAACTTTGCAAGCAGACTCGTGACGACGATCAAGAAGATCAAGTTTTCGTTAAAAAAAATAAATAAATTTTTTGATTTTTCAAATTTTGAATGGTTTGAATGGAACTAATTAAGTTGTATGAAAATATTTCATTGCGTCTGGTAGACGCGAAACCTGAATATAGTATAATTTTGAATTTTTGGAAAAATTTTATTACTCCCTTTCGTAGCGTCGCCCGACCGAAGCCCAACGCGTAGGTTAAGCGAAAAAAAATAGTCAATCTATATCTAAAATCAATCTAAAAAATAGTCAATCTATATCTAAAATCAATCTAAAAAATAGTCAATCAACCAGTAAATGAGAAAGGGAGTATCATAAAAACTTGGTTTTTATAGGTTACTTTTTTTAATCGATTTAATCTCCATCGTCTCTAGGACCTTTTGCCATCTTGTTGGTATACTTTTAAGAAAAATATGCTTCTAGATGTTTTTAAAGCGTCATTATCAAACCCTACCGGGCGCCCACTTCGATCGCTATCAGACAAGTCAAAATCAACATCGGAAAATTTTCTAAACCAACGTTGGCACTTATTTACTTTCAATACGTCTCCATACACATCACAAATTTTCTTTGTTGCAACCGTTGCATTAACACCCGATAGAAAATGAAACAGCATGCAATGACGTAAATTTTCTAAGTTAGTTGATTGTCCGCTATTTTACAACAGAGTAATAAAAAAAAAAAATTTAATTGTCACAAGTCACAAAACCACGGATTTATAATATTGCGTATAAAACACGTATTTACACGTTCACTTTACCGAGTTTGACTGAAGCAAACATTGCACACCAAAAATAATTGATTATTTATGGGTACACCTATTATATGATGTATACACGGCTTAGCTGGATTAATCTATAATATTTGTGACTTTTGCCATTAGTAGCCCGCAAATTTAACGATTTATAATAGAATTTCTTTTACATTTTTTGCTTTGGGGTAGTTTTTATTGTAGTCAGCATTTTGTGCTGCATTTTAGTGGCTCCAAAACGTCGCATATGACAAAAATTGACCCGCAGGCGAAATAATCCCGGAAAATATATTATCAGCCGACGGCCATGCAGTTTTTATGCGGGTTTTTATTTACGAGTATGCAGTTTGTAGGATTTTTTTACAAAAAAAGTTTAATGAACATTGAACGATGTAAATACTGAGTATTGAAAAAATGACGTGCATTGTTGAGTCAAACGTATGCGGAAACATCAGTTCGTAAAAACTTTTGAGGAAGAGGTGGTGACTTTAAATATTAGTTAACATCAACCCTGATGAGATCCATTTTAAAACAGGTCTTTTTGTCTCCTTATTTCTACTTTCCTCGGGATATTAGAGTGAAATAGATGTATAACTCATCATTATCTAATGGCTGTCCGATAATAAAACGTTAGCTATGATATTGGCGATCATTATCTTGCCAGCAGTAACTCAAAATAGCTGGACCGTGGATTTTCCGAACCACTGACACAGATTCTTCATTCAGGACCTCTTTTGCTTGAAATAATATATAACTCTTACAGAAAAAACGTGGTCCTTCAGCTAAGGGCCTGTGCTCCATTTACGTAATCGAGTTACATATCTGAAAACATTAACAATAGAAATAAGAAGAACATCGAGTGATTGATTGTAAAGGGGTGAAGGAACATTATGGCGAAATCAACCCTATCGAAATAATCTCTCCAGGTGACAAATTTGAAGTTCCGTCATATGTAGTTTGTTATACAATAGCGCAGTTATTAAAATGATCTACTAACTTTTTATATTATTGAGTATTTTACGCTTACATTGCAGAAATTATTCATAATGATGATAATATCGAACTTCACAGTATAAGTACGTTTTCTTTAATATATATTTTTAAAATCTATAATTTATCTATCGTAGAAGTACCTATTGTGGTTTATATATTTTTACACAATTTGATGATTACTGAATTTATAGAAATGCGAAAACAGTATCACATTGATATTCTTACTAGTTTCAAACTTAGCTAAACGCTTGTTCTATGAAAATAAGACAAACTTGCTGATCTACCGAAATGGGACTCGAACCACCGATCTTCTAGATTATGATTTTTTCAAATGTAATATATTTATTATATAATTAAACGAAATAACTTTGTTTATCAGCACTTAATTTTTGGTAAAACCAACCGGTTTCGGAAACAACGTTCCTTCGTCAGGGTAGACTTACACTCTATCACCTGTTTCTTTCGCACTCCTCACTATTTACCCCTATTTGGACACTTTACACTGAGGTATGATTGTTCATAATTTTGTAAAGTTTAATTAGTATTAAGTATACCCTGACCAATGAGCGTTGTTTCCGAAACCGGTTGGTTTTACCAAAAATTAAGTGATGATGAACAAAGTTATTTAGTTTAATTATATTGAAGACCCCATGGCAAGAAGCTGTTAACTGACATTCAAGTCATTTTGAGATAATTAGACATATGCATTTCGCCTTTCAATGATATGTTTTATTGCTAATTCAAGATTAATTTTCATTGATTTATGTCATTAAAATATCAAAAAAGTATTACAAATTAAAAAAAAACACATTTATGCACAAAAAAATACAAATATAATAATTTTCCCTAAAAAAATGGAATCAACAACCATTTTTTCGCCTCTGGAACTCATTTTTAATAGAATAACACCTTTTTAAAATTGGTAAAACACGAACATCAAACAACCCTTCAAATGTTATCCGTTTTTACCATCCATTATCCAAAATTACAAAATACCTGGCATGTTAATTAATAATACAAAACATGGTATGTACCATTTAAAATTATTGAAAAATAAAATATAAGTACATACTATAATAGTCTTCAAATAAAAACAAATATACGACAGTACTGCCAGAGTAAAATTTAAACTAACCCTAAATATTCCAATCAAATTAAAAGGCGTGTTAATTTCAGAATGATGACATGAACATGTTATTATTGAAGATAACATGTCCTTCCCATTAGTAAATGATTTGATTTTAATTTAAAAGTGTAGTTAACATGTTCATCCCTATGATTTGAACATGTTCTAATTATTTTTAATTTCTGAACTTATTTCCAATGGAAAGAGCGTACATTATTTAGTTTAGAGGGCTTATTAACTTATTTTTGACAAAAATGTTAGTTAACAACTTCTTGCCATGGGCTCTTCTATTCATAACGAATAACCACAAAGTAATAGCAAAATACAATAGTATATTTATTATATTTTTGTCGTATTATTTCGTTAATAACTGTCGTGGTACTTTCGTGGCGGTGTCGTGATAAATTGCAGTTTGATCCAGCAGGCGCCGATAAAATTACCATGTTATGGATAATTCCTCGGGTGCATTAGTGCGGCCTGCAGCCCGAGCTGCAGCTACCGCGCGGGCCACACGATCGCTCCTGGCGATGAAGCCATCGAGCTTGACAGCTTGTTGCTGCAAAACATTTATACGCGCAAATTGACAGGTTGGATCTAAATCAAAATGGCGGCATCGCATGAGGGCCGCTGAAAACGACCAGCCTTAACAAGCTCACCGTTGAAGGGTGGAGTGAATAAATATTGGAAGTGCATGCTGTTGCAACTACCTGCTAACAGATTAATATTGCCAGAAGGGGAATGAGTCGTAGAGTTACAAAACCCACTACAAAAGACTTTATTATTTATGTGTAGATCCAAAAAAAAATTATGTTAAATCTTAATATTTTTTATGTACAACATCTTTCAAAGGACGGAAATGCGTAACAGGGAATAAGACGCGCGCAATTTCATTTAACCAATGAGCGCGTGCGGAGCACGCGCGGTGGACAAAAAATCATAGTTTATAAACAAATCAATGTCCAGAAAGTGCCGTCACAGCGAAGACGCACACCACCAGCCGATGCTTCTAATTTTGTATATGTGTTGCGAGGCTGATATCAAGCGTGTGGGTGTTGTAAATTTGATATGTTTTGGCTTATATCTTCGAAACTATGCAATAAATACTTACATTATTGTAAAAAATAACTACCCTTGATGTTCAAGTTTGTGTTAACTGGGGTATTATGCCGTGTTGTTACGACCTTTCGGGCCGACGTTTCGGATCCCATTGCAGGGTGCATCATCAGGGCTGATGTGTTGTCTTGAATGTTGGTGTTGTGGTTAAGTATCGGCTTGCAATACCGTGCCGAAGTCATGATGTGTTGTATTTGTTTTATGTATGATTCATCTGTTGTCTGATCACTATCTCTGCGGAGTCTGCGACGAGAATGACTTTGAAGCGCCGGATACCAAGAAGTTTTTAATTTGAGACCATCATCTCTATTAATGTTTATCGGATGCTTGTAGATTTCTAGTGCTTCCTTGATAAGACGCGCATGGTGACTCTAAGGCTTTCCAAGGATTTTCGGTTCGAATGCAAAATGATGGCCAGTATCCAGAAAATGCTCAGCCAGTGCTGATTTTTCTGGATGACCGAGTTTGCATGCCCGTTTGTGCTCGTTGACCCTTTTGGAAATGGTACGCGCCGTTTGTCCCACGTATACTTTATCGCAGTCTTGACAATCGAGTCTATACACACCGTCTGTTTCAAAGCGATTTCAGTCCTTAATTTTGGAGTTAGTACCAAAAACTATCTTAATGTCTCTTTTCTTGAGAGCTCTGGCAATTCTGTCTGTAACGCTTTGGACAAAAGGCAGAAAGGCAATGCCTTTTGCCTTCATGATTTACATTCTCAAATTTTATGTAATTTGTGTGCTTAATTTTAAATATTTATTCAAAGTTTTCATACAATATGTCTGGCGGCACACTACCTCCATCTATGAAAATAAATAAAAACATACAATTGACCAAACACACTTCTAAACAAAATGCGTATCTGGTACCTACCTAGTGCGGCAAAATTCAATAATAAATAAATGCACACACATTTTCTTCACTTGTATTTACTAATTAATAAATATATAGGTATTAGCTTTTTAAATTTTATTAAATGCTTTGCTTGCATTCAAACAAATGCTCAATTGATATCTTTATTTGTGAGTTTAACAATTATCTGTAAAATATAAAAGTAAACTACGTTTTTGTGCAAGTCGATTATTCTGTCTAAAATTTAAAAAAGGGATGCAGGAAAGCTGCTAGCTGCTACATATTCTGAACTGGAAGAAACTGGAAGACAGTCGCTGAGAACCGGAGCATCTGGAGATGACTGATTCAGAAGGGCAAGACTCAATATGCACTGCGGTATCATTGAAAAAGAAGAACTCTTGCATTTATGATTTGTCGTCCCAAAATACAGAATGTGTGTTTATATATAATTTTATAGCTTTTTTTAAAAAATATTTCAGGATCGCAGACATTATAATTAATAAAAAAAAGTAACCCAAAAAAAACAAGTATTTATTACACTCCCTTTCTTATATACTAGTGGAAACTGGTTTGGCGCTTAACCTACGTGT
Source organism: Agrypnia vestita (assembly GCA_016648135.1). Classification (NCBI taxonomy): domain Eukaryota; kingdom Metazoa; phylum Arthropoda; class Insecta; order Trichoptera; family Phryganeidae; genus Agrypnia; species Agrypnia vestita. The sequence goes on from JADDOH010016467.1 coordinate 5,588, forward strand.
TGGGCTTTGGTCGGTCGACGCTACGAAAGGGAATAATAAAAAATTTCCAAAAATCCAAAATTATACTATAATCAGGTTTAGTGTCTACCAGTTACGTCGCAGTCTCTTCATACAACTGAGTAAGTTGTATGAAAAACTATTAACAATTTCAAAAAATGCAATTATACTATAATTATTAAATTTTTTAACGAAAATAATTTGATAAACCTACTTGATCGTCGCCACCAGTCTGCTTGCAAAGTTTCAGCTCGATTTGATAGCGGGAAAAGGGTTAAAAATCGATCCAAAGTTTTTTCATCCGACAAACAACCAGACGCTACGAGTTAAAGGAAAGGAAGTAATTATGAAAAGTATTTAGGTATATTCAGAATATTTAGAATATAATCCTTAAAATCTGTATTGATATTATTTATATCCATAAACTTTATATGCAGGACGTTTTATAGCTAGGAGCAAAATGTTCGGGGGGTGAGGGGTTTTCTTCATTCAATTTTGAATAGAAAATATTCTTATCGATTTGAATGAAATATCAACAGTTAACGAGACATCTTATGCGTTATCTTTATCTTATCTTATGTGGTATGTTCGAAATTCATTCGATTTAATACACGTAAAATTAAATGACAATAAATTACCAACAAAAAGTTTCAATCTGTTTAATCGACTTGTTTCAAGGCGAATGTATTTTTAATGTTCTATTTCAGTTACTGCGGAAATTTTCGTTATTTTGAGGTTTTACAGAAAATTATTTAAAAACATCTTTTAAATAATGCAAAATTTGTAAAGTGTAAATAATATTTTCTATTCAAAATTGAATGAAGAAGTCTTACCGAAATGCTTGCTACTATCTATCAAACACCTATTATATTGAAATGAAGTTTAATCAAATATTTTTTTCTAATACGTTAATTTCTTTTTGTTCCAGGTATGTACTTATACAAAGACGTTTTTGGTCGCATGGGAGAGCAACTAAAAGTCAGTAAATTATTTATATTTTTTTAAGTTTCGACACCCTGTTTTCCGATTGTATTATTTAAATATTTTATATTCTTTCAGTTAGTCATGTTTGTCAGAATCATACCTTATTCAATATTATAGTTTTTAATAACTACTTTCTTACATTCTGCTCTACATTTTGGTATATGTCGCTAATCCAGATTTTTTTGCATATATATTTCTTCCTTAATTATAATTTAAGAATATAATATCACTGTCATTATATCAATAGTTATGGAGATAGTTGTACTTTTATTAATATTTCTGACTTATTTTCTGTAAAATGTTGGGTTTTCATTGAAATAACTTATCTAGAGTTTAAAATAATTGAAGTCTCACAGAGACGAAGCTATTTATGCATGAGAAAAGTGGATGGAAGTCTCTTATACGGTGGCTCAGGGCTTGACAACTTACCCTTTTCTGACAACCTGACAACTTACCCTTTTCTTATAAATAAATAGCTTCGTCTTTCTGAGACTTCTCGAATTTTAAATGTTCTCTGTGGTAATTATTACATCTTGTTACAATATATTTACCAATTGACACTTGTCTCGAATTATACATGTTCACTGCAGGTATTTTATTTTTTATTTATTTTTATTTATTTATTAATGCCCTACAGGGCTTTTACAAACAGATAGGTTAAGTGTACATTAATAGAATATTTAGTTTAAAAAATAATAATAAAACTAAGTAACTAACTAATGTATATTATAGATATCTCACAGAGACGAAACTGTATTTATTATGGGAAAGTAGGTATAGAAGTCATTTGGGTGTACATAGGACTTATGACCTATCTTTATGGTTGGCTTAAGTGATCACTTTACACAATTGTAACATTCGCCATTTCCACCCATGATAGAATATACCATGCTTATTCATTTTTTGGAAGTTGTATATATGTTCGAATTGCGTGGAAAGCTTTCGCATATGAGTTGTAAGCGCCTTTCCATGCGGCCTGTACAAAGCCATTTTCATTCCCCTAAATCCCCACAGATGTCGCTAATGAGAAAATCTACATTGATTTTTTACGGAATTTTGACATACACCCAAATGACTTCTATACCTACTTTCCCATAATAAATTCAGTTTCGTCTCTGTGAGATATCTATAATATACATTAATTGATTAATAATGTCTCTGTGACATAAATCCAGCACTGTTCTGAAAGATTTGAACAAACTCAAAATATTCTAAGTAACTAACCATCCCGCCGTTTCCCCGCAGGGGTAGGCAGAGAGGATTGAACGCCACACTCTTCTATCTTGGTACACCACTTTTGCTTCGGCCACATTCACACATCTACTCATACAAGTTCTACGGTTGTTGCGGCTTTTAACGGGGCCATCCTCAAACACTTGTTGCATAACAATAACATGTTAAAATAATAATTACGTAAAGTGGAAAGAAAAAACTTAAAATACAGATAAATATATGGTCGTACGATACTATTTTTCTAGTATGTATAAATTTGGCACGTTAGCCTTTAGTTAGAGTAACATGTCTTTGAAGATTAGGTATTTCGTGAAGATGACGGTGTGTAAATAATACTATGGTTGTGGTGTATAGTGTAATTTACATGCTAGTGTAGTGGTTGTCCTGACGAAACCGATAGACCAAAAAGTAATTTTTATTGATAACATACTCACATAAATAGCATTCAACAAATTGTGAGTTGTGAGAGACATTCTTTCCGGAGAATCAATAATCTCCCGTCGGTCCCGGTACTTTGAAATGGCTCCCGTGTCGTGGAATAATTCTCAAAGCTTTTAATTTGATACACGTCACGTGACGTCACTCCTAAAGCTTCCCGGCGCGCCCGCCAGGACCCTTACTGGATTAGAACCTCGCTGGGCCGCGGCGCCCCCTCTCTGGTCGGACGAGCGGTTGAACTTAGAATACTTTCAGTTTTTTTATTTTATTTGTGTGAACCCAAACCAGAAACCAACTTAGAGCTAAGGAGACACCCACGTCGCCTTTGAACAGTGACGTCACAAAAAATTAGACGGCCACTCTAGGGTTGCCAACCGTACTATAAAATAGAGTATTGTACTCTATATCATGTAGGCGTACTCTGTAATCTATAACACTAATAGAGGACGCTAAAATTACTTTTCTCCCATCACAAGGTTGTGTCGCACATTTAATTTGTATTGTGCTGACCTAACATTGATGCTGATATTCTTGCAGATACCTTATCTTCGTTCAAAAACTCACTCATACACAACATCCATTGTCTAAACGATGACCTGAATCTATTCATCCATTAAATCAATCATTCATTAAATACTAATCGCACAACATTCAAACACAAAATATACAATACACATTAATGTACGTGTACAATATAATTAATTGCAATAATACATGTTACTAGAGCGTGCCGAAGACACTTGTAATTGGGATAATGGGCATAGTCTTCACTATAATGTTTATTATCAGAGTATCATGTACCTATAATCCTGTTAGTGTCTCTAATAAATAAAAAAATTAAAATAAATAAAATAAAATACTTTTTTTACACAACGTTTACTATACAAGTGCCAGTCACGCAAATACGACGCATACATTTTATCGTAAACAAAAAAGTCGACTATTTACTTTTAATATGCTGGTATTCCCAAGTTGGGAATCCCTACTCCCCAAGCCACACTCGGACGTTTCTGAACATAGCCACTAATGTCAATGTGATGTTGAGTTGTTGAGTTGTTGAATTGTTTTGAGAAAAAATTTTTTTCGCAAGAAAAAGTGAACTTAGTGTTAGAGAATGTTTGGAGTAGTACAATTCTTTTAAAAACAATGAAAAATTGTTATGTGCTGCTAAAATTATCAAAAAATACCTTTTCAAAAATTTGAAATAAATGATACTCTTTTTTATAAGTCCGTGCTCTTTATTTACCTCCTTTGAAGTCAGATATACTCTATTTCAGACTATTTCTTCTAATAAAAGTTGGCAACCTTAGGCTACTCTGCTATTTATCTAGCGGCATACATTTGTAATAATTGATTTGTTTGTATTAATGATTTTTATTTATATTCGGAGTGTCAAAAGTTCAACATAGTTATTTTTTTATTGTTCTCAACCCCCTAGTGGGCTTTTATAATCTCCTATAATCTTTTTTATATATTTTATATAATCTTACACTTTTATAATCTCTATACTAATATATAAAGAGGTAAAGTTTGTAAGTTTGAATGTAGGAGGTAATCTCCAAAACTACTCATCCGATTTCAAAAATTCCTTCAACTTTATTTAGAATAGACTTTCAGGAGGCCAATGGCTATATACTATTTCGTTAAAAGGGGCTTTTGTGGTGATCTATTTTACAACTAAAGTCGACGAAACAATGGTCTAATGATGAGTTTTTTACGAACGCTGCCCTAAGTAAGAGATATGATATTGCATATCTCCATAACTATTGATATAAGATCATGGTTCCTTGGATATTTTCGACTCATTATCAATTCATGAATCTACCCGTAAAATTTTTCCTACTAACTATGAGACACCCTGTATAAGTGGATTATTCTTATGTTTATTATTAGTATTATATATGCCCTGATGAAGCTACAGCGATGCAAAACCGGTTGGCTTTGTATTTTGTAACATTTTTGGTTTTACATAAAGTGATTGTGTTTTTAGAATATTTTAAGTTCGTCCAAATTTTTTGAAAAACACCGTACTGGATATTATCCCAGGGGAGACCTCATTAATCAAGATATATTATAAGGAATTACAAAATTGAAAATAGTTTTTTAGGCGTATTTTTGTGTAATGCTATTTTTATATACAATATTTTCAAACACAATTCAATAATATTAATATTATTCTCAATTCGCTTATATTAAGCGGATTCTTAATTCGATAAACTTAAAATGATTATTCTCCGTATTACATTTGCCTTCACGAGCATTTGCAACGTCCCCAATACCCTTTAAAGGGAAAATCAATTTTCTAATACGACCTCTGAAATTACCACACACGAATGGAAAAATACCCCTCCAACCCTCGCTTTCCTTTATTCACTTGTTATAATTTTCGGCCAAAAATACTTTTGGTATTTTACGCACGACTACGGGGAAAAAAGATAAGACCACCCCTAAAATAAATATCACGGTAATTTGCAACCCTTCGTAGAAAGTTATAAACATCCATTTAAAAAAAAATTATTCACCCGAAAATATTTTTCCTAAGTGCCTTTTTTCTTCCCTGATATCGGTTGACATTTGATCTTAACCCAAATACAATCTTTTTTTTATTTTAAGTAGATGCTTGATAAGTTATTTCAAGAGCACGTATAAAAAGTTTTCGTTATTCGGAATTGAACAATATTTTGTTAGAATTGTTAGAAAAATACATTTTTACTATGCTCCTTGTTACTGCCCTAACACACGCGATACTTGTTTATTTTCGGTGGGTTTTATCAGGAGGAATTTCCGAAATCATCCCATTTTCGTATTTCCTTTCTTCCGTTTCCTAAATTTCTTTTGAATCTTTAAAATTTGCAATACGACGGCAAAACCTTATTTTTTCAAAAGAAAGAAAACCATTTTTGTATGTTACGTTATTATACTCGTGTGAGAAATTCTGCAAACGTGCTGCCGCTTTTATACTTGGCGTTTCTGTGTAATTTTATGATTCCGATGTCAACCGGAAAATAAATGTGATTCCTTTTTAAATTTGACCAGGAGTTATAATCGAATGAAAGGGTAACTGATTGGATAAATCAAATATCTTCAGAGACCATATCGCATGACGTTTCAGTTCTCCTGCTAAAGTTTGCTGTCGCTAAGGGAGTTCAAAAAACTTCAATTTAAGTTTTGCAATAGATGTGAACTCTTTCCCCACTCACCCACATACAGGGTGTGTTTTCTAATTTTCAAACACTATTCATTCACAAAAATTTACAAATTTTCAAGTGATTATTAAAAAACTAACCCATAATAACCAAGTTTTTATTATACTCCCTTTCTTTATAAAATATAACAACAATTAAAGACGAATAAAAACATATAACATAACACTTAACTTACAGTGAAATGTCAAATGTTTTGAGCTTTGATAAGACACTACCTGCTTTGAAGATTTAATTCTAAAAACATTTGTCAATCAATTTAGAATTTCGAAATTCGTAGTGAAGTACCTATTATGTATACTGACGGAGTAATTCAAATTTAGAAAATATTCCGCGACGTTATCGGGCCGCCGTTGCTAATAATCAAACTTTTCTAATGATTCCAATTTGAAAAAACCAATAAATTTTCTAAAAATCCGAAATTATATTATAATTATTAATTTTTTTTAACGAAAATTTGATAGAACTTTTTGATTGCCGCCACGCTTCTATTTTCTAAGTTTCAGCTCGATTGGATCACGGGAAAAGGGTTAAAAAAAGATCCAAAGTTTTTTCGACGGCAAGCAAGCAGACGCCATGAGTTAAAAGAAAGGAAGTAAAAATATAAACGGAATTATAATTATTATTCAACAAAAATCCAACATTTTTGAATCCTCCAACATTGATTTAAAGGTTAGAAAGAAGTTGATTAAAACTCTTCTCTGGAGTGTGCTGATGTATGGCAGCGAAACATGGACCATCGGCCAGAGCATGTCCGGGAGGCCAGCGGCATTTGAGATGTGGTACTACAGGCGCATGGTGAGGATCCATTGGTCAGAACATATCCGAAATGACGAGGTGTTGAGCGTGGTGGGCGAAAAAAGGCAGCTCCTTAACAGAATCAACAACGATCAATTTTGTTAGGCCATAATATAAGGCATCCGGGCATGCTTTTTACCATCGTTGAGGGTGAAATGTTGAAGGCAACAATCGTAGAGGTCACCCGATATTAAGCTACGTAGACCGGATTATCGGAGATGTGCGCTGTAGCACCTACCAAGAAATGAAGAGGCTAGCAGGTGACAGAGAGAAGTGGAGAAATCGAGTTCTTGTTGCAGACCAATTCTAGGATTGCGACCAAAAAAAATAATTATGATTGATGTAAAAGTATTTATACTACATTGTTTCTTGATGAAGCTCCTACAGATCCTTTTTCTAAGCCACATTTTCTGTTTCCACTATCGGATAAGTTTATTATTTTTTCTTGTCTTTCTTTACAAAATACGTTTGATTCCATTAAATACTACTCCACTGCTAATGAAAATAAAATGTCCAATATACGAAATGAATAATATTATTAGGCAACGTAGAAATAGAAAAGAGACTAACGACATTAATTTTAACTTTTTGTAAACTGTCATTATTTATTGTAAAAAACTCCATTTTTTAATTTTTTCAAATCAAAAAATCAACACGATTTTGAGAGTTCAATATTTTTATTATGCCATTATCGATCAGTTGATAATGGCAAAAAAACTTTTTTTTTTTAAATAATAATAAAAATGAAGTTAACAATATTTTTTGAGCACCTTTTTAAAACACTCTGACGATGGAAAGGTTTTTCCGAAACATGTAGGTGTAATTAATTAATATAAGTATATACAAATAATAGATAAATTCAATTTTAAAAAAAATTGCATCAGCCCTCGACGTAGGATTATTCTTGTGAAGGGGCGCTAATGTCGTTATTAAATGTTTCTCACCGAATATACCTTGAATACTACTTTACAGCATTATTTTGGCAACAAAAGAACCGGATTTGATGACAAACATGATTGTGCAAAATCAAAAAAGTACCGATGTGATATGCAAAAATATTGATTTCTTAAAAACAATTTGCACCAGTACAAATGGTCCCTTCAAAGATAATAATACTCACTTAGTGATATTGGATTAGTTTTAAGATAATGAGGTTAGATAAACTTTGAAAATGTGATATTAAAATTATATAAAATGTTAAAATTACGAGTATTTCCACCATAAAACGACACGAAATATTCACTTTTTATCTTTACTTGGAATAAAGATGGAAAATGTTTGTATTCATAATTCATTTTAGCTAACATTGCTGTTAGTGAGTTTTACCTCCAAAGGGATGAAATTATGTACCTATATCTTTTGCTAAAATATCTCTGAAATATATTTTTTCATTAAAACCGATCCGAGCAAATTGAATGCACTGAGAGCACGCTGTATAAGGGTATTGCCGAGTTTAACAGGAAACTCGATCAAATGGTTCTATCGTGTTGGTAACCTCTCTGACTCCAATAGTCGGAGTCAACACTTGGAGAACTTTCCGATTTAAATATGCACGGCATCGTTTTCCAGTTGTTGTTATCTTCGCAGTCTTGGTACTTTTGCCCCGTGCCGATCTTCAACGCGGAACGTCACGTTCAACTCTTAATGCAACGAAACTTTTCATTGATTGTAACTTGACTCATTATCGCTGGAAGTATAAAATTCAAAACTGCGACTCGGAAAACTAATTGCACCTGTCAACTCCCTGGGAGAAGAAAACAACTACATTAAAACACGTTAATACGACAAGAAAAAGTTATATTTACAAATTAACACAGAAAAGCAGGTACGCATCTGCCTTCTAGTATATAAAATTTTATTCATAATTAAATCAAATTACAATGTTATTTATTTGAGTATATAATCACTAAAAATTACTTTTTTGTCCACCTGTCTCTTCGTCAGGACAACCATTACACTAGCATGTAAATAACCCTACAAATAAAAACACACTTTTCCACTAATATTATTTCGGAAACCTGGGTTTTCTACTTGTGGTGAGTAAGACTGAATGTGTGAAAATGAATGTCTCTTAGAGGGTTGCGGGTCCAGTGGCAGTTGAACGGGTATCTATATGGTAGCAGAGAGGAAATATTGAGAGAAGGGGTAAAGTGAAGGGTTTTATTTAATTATTGATGATATTATTTTGTGTATTTAGGTTTCTAAATTATTTTGACTTGTTCTGTATATATCTTTACGCTGGAAGTGTGCTCAATATGATTTTATATAATGAATAAAAATATACTTTGTTTTCACTAATTGTTTATATTTCAGAACCGATGGTCCCTTCATCGGGATACAATGTATACTAACAAAAGTAAAAATAATTTACGGAAAATGAAAAAATAATTAAGTACTAACATGAAAACAACTTTTTAAATAGCTATTAGTTAGTATACATTGTATCCTGATGAAAAGACCTTTGGTTCTGAAACATGTTAATATTTTGAATATACAAGTGGCGAAAACAAAATATATTTTAATTTTTATTCATTATTAAGTTAATAGTGGTTGTACCTTTTGCATTTAAAGATTAAAATGCATGGTCCTTAAACAAGAAACAAAGTGCGGAGATAACACTGCTAGCGGAACATTTCCCTTGACACCTCGGTCTGGTAGCAAAAAACCTACATTTCTCCATGAGGCATTTGGAAACTTTGAGTGGCGCTCGGTACTTATCGAGCCTTAAAGATGGAGGGATGAAGATTTTTAATACACATAATAATTACGGCGAGCGGGATGATTTAATAATTGAGCCTCCATTCTGCAGTTTCCGCTCGAGTGCAAGCTGATGCTTAACTTTGTGTTTTGCAGTTTGTTAAAAACTTTGTTGGTGTTGCGGGAAGTTTGTTAGTTATGAAAGAGGAAAGTACGTGTGTTTAAGAGTGTGCCCCGTATATTGTTTAATAGCAAAGTTTTCCGCGAATTTTACTGTACCAACTGAGCGCTGACGGCGTTGTATTGAGCATGGTCTTTATTTAATGGTCAACTTTATAAAAATAATAATAAAAAAATAATAATTTAATATACATTTATTAAGATAAATACAGAAGTATCACAGAGAAGAAGCTATTTTTTAATCTGGGAAACATGTATGAAAGTATTATTATTATTTAAAGCATTTACTTTGTGATCACCCATTTTAACAAAATTTTATTTATGTTGTTAGTATACACAGGGTTATTTGTAAAACATTAATAACCTCGCAGGACTATATTCCTGCCTTGATTATGAGTCGAAAATGTTCAAGCTATTATGATTCAAGCTATGATGATCAATAGTTCAGGAGATATGCGACATCAAAGTTTGCATTTTTTTTTAAATATTTCTGACTTATTTTTTGTAAAACATTGAACTATCGTTACAGTCTCATATCGATTACGAACAATTCATTCGTTTCAATACAAGTTAAATAAAATGATATAAACCCTGAAAAAATTCCAGTTGGAATGTTTTCCAATTGGAATTCGAAGGTTTTTATTTTTTTATTTGACTTGTATTAAAGGTAATAAATTCTTCATATTCATACATATGTTACTGTGATGATAGTCCAACGTTTACAAAAAATAAGTCAGAAATATTGAAAAAAAAATGCAAACTTTTATGTCGCATATCTCCTGAACTATTGATATTAGATCATAATAGCTTGAACATTTTAGACTCATAATCAATGCAGGAATATAGTCCTGCGAGGTTATTAATGTTTTACAAATAACCCTGTATATCCATTAAAAAATACTTTTTTGTCAACCGTGGTTTCGAGACGTAACCCATCTCTTCGTCAGGGTAACCACTATACTAACATGTAAATAACACTACACACTACAACCAAAGTATTATTTATACACCAACACCTTCACTAAATACTGCCTCATCCCATCTCCCGCTCTCTTCTACTCAAATTCTTAATCCTTTTTGATAAGAAATTTAGTGCATGTTGGCCTTTAGTTAGAGTAACACGCATGTGAAGAGTATTTTGTGAAGGTTTAGATGCATAAATAATACTTTGGTTGTGGTGTGTAGCATTATTTACATTTTAGTGGTTATCCTGACGAAAATATGGGTTACGTCTCGAAACCGGTAGACAAAAAAGTATTTTTAGTGGATATATTTTAACATAAATAACATTTTGTTATGTATGAAAAATCTTTATAAGGTGATCATTATCACATTATTGAATTTTTGAAATTTTTACCTGTACATATATCGATGGTCCCCACGTATACTGTATACCCTGTATACTTTTTCATAAACATGAACATTTATATTTTATTTTTTTTCAAACAAAGTAAAATAATTTTGTGGTGACATTATTAATATAATTAATAGGAAGAAACTTTGTTTTCACCACTTTTTTATTGAAAATATCAACATGTTTCAGAGTCCATGGCTCCTTCGTCAGGGTACAATCGTATACTAGCAAAATTTCTAATTTATCAAATTGTGATTCTGTATAATTTGTATGTAAATTTATTAAACCCTTATTTATATCAAAAGAATGATTCATAGCCAAAAGATGGTTAGAAAATTCAAAATAATTATTGCTATTTAAACACCTTAAGTGTTTCTTTACTCTAACATCAAAATTTTTACACGTTTTTCCTACATAAAAAATTAATTCTATTCTATTTAATTTTATTAGTATACAATTGTATCCTGAAAAAAGTTTATTTATATAAATTATATTTATATTTATGGTATTTTCGCACGGCCTTCTGCATATAGATAAAGTACACCGAAAGGAAAAACAAAGTGGGCAAAATAAGTTGTATTTAAAAACATGAGATGATCTCAAAACGAAATTTACGTGTAAAGATCACGATTAATGTTTAAAAAAATCCCTTTTTCACAAGACGCGCTATTTTTCAATCATGTTTAAAAAACATTATTAAATTGTTAGATCGATAATTTATTTTAAATCATGACAAAATCTTCAAGGCAAGCGATCCCAGCAGGGAAAAACAGAGTCTTATAACCGAAAAAATCCTTGAGCAATACATCGTGGACAACTTCTTCGTCCTTCGGCAAAAAAGGGCAGTTGACAGTAATAGTAAAAGGATTATTATACCTATTTACATTGTCAAATGGTTCAAATTTTAATAACATTTTACCAAAACCTCCTTCACTTCTTGGCTCGAGACTATTCCCAAGTGCGGTCCGCGGGTCGCGCGGTTGGAGACCTCCCGTATAGAGTCCTTACGAATACGATCGATGTTTCTATACAATTTACCTGATAACGTACATAAATGTATACGTACATGAGGTAACATTAAAGTGCCGGCTGTTCGCCCACAAACACCACGTGACCATTATATTACAAAATTGCTCGGAAATAAAATGAAGCAATTTAGTTAATCACATATTTTTCACCTTTATACAATTTTCTAGTCAGGTGTCGAATTTCGTACCACGCTTTTAAATATTAAAGTACCAGGAGCGCATACGGAGCAAAGTGGTACATCGATCAGATTTATGGGAGCAGTAACCGGTGATGGATGAAATCGTTCATGCGACTGTTATCTAAGTATTAAATTCTGATATTTTTATTAAACAATATAATAGTTGAACCCATAAGAAATCAATTATTTTTGGTGTGGAATGTTTGCTTCAGTTAAGCTCAGTAAAGTGAAAGTGTAAAGACGTGTTTTATACGACAATTTAATTTAATTTTTTTTATTACTCTGTTGGTAAAATGGCGGACAATCAACTAATTGAAGAACATTTACCTCAGTGCATGCTGTTTCATTTTCGATCGGGTGTTAATGCAACGATTGCAACAAAGAAAATTTGTGATGTGTTTGGAGATGTATTGAAAGTAAATAAGTGCCAACGTTGGTTTAGAAATTTTTCCGATGGTGATTTTGACTTGTCTGATAGCAATCGAAGTGAGCGCCTGATAGGGTTTGATAATGGCGCTTTAAAAATACATAGAAGCATATTTTTCTTAAAAGTCTACCAATAAGATGGCAAAAGGTTCTAGATAATGATGGAGATAAAATCGATTAAAAATAAAATTAAATGTAGTTAAATTCTTTTTGTTGCCACTTAAATAATTGATTACTTGTGGGTAAACCTAATATTTGGATTGTTTTTTGAGCCCAGAGTAAAATAAATCAAAATATACAAAACATCAATATATATTATGGATGTCTCATAGAAACGAGGCTATTTATGTGGGAAAGTAGGTGTGGAATAATTTTAGGTGTTTAAAGGGCTTATGACCTATTGTATGGCTGGTTGAACGTTTACCGAATCCACCCATGATTGACCAACGTATCCATCAATTTTTTGGAAGTTGTATTATATTATATATGTTATGTATGTACCACGTTTCATATTTCACTTTTATTAACGCTAAAACCATGAACCATGAACCAGTATATAGATGGGAATGGGAATGCCTTTGGGAATGCGCCATCTATTTTCGACAAGATTATGAATCAATATTATTTGTACGTTTACATGTCATTCATTAAAATCGATACGCCTGAAAATTATTTAAATTTTAACTCATTTTCAGACTTGTTTATATTCACATAAATCGGGATTAAAATAAATCATTAATAATAATTTCTCTGGGGACAAAAATCCAGTAATAGTGTCCCTGAAAATTTTAAAATAGTGTGTATACAAAATATTTATATCAAATTGTTTATTTCTCAAGTTTTTACATTTTTGCTACTTTTGCCATCCATGAAAGATAAACTATGTCAAATACTGTCTAAATTAATTTGTATATGTAATACAAATTAATTTAAATACTGCACTTTCGAGTAAGTTGCAAACCTAATGCTGGTTAGTCACTCCACACTAACTAGCACGCACTATCATAGCCAACTCGACTGTGAACAGCAATCATGTGGCTTTTTCGATAATTATTTCTTGGTCGAATTATTTCAATACAATTATATATTTTTTTTAATAGTGGAGTATTGAAACGTTTATCAAAGTTGTTATTTTACTTGTAACCACATAAATATAAAATATTTACTAAACAAATTTTGTATACTTACTGTAATTAATTGATTTTTGTTCGGTCCCAAAAAAAATATTGAACTGCTAAAATAACTGTGTCATCGATAATTAAACACGGCTAATGTGAGATTTTTTAAATTTTACAAAAATAAATATTTTGTTTCTCGCGCCAGCAGTTGTGCATCCCCCAATCACAGGTGACCGAAAGGCACGCTAAGCCAATCAGCACGCGAGCAATTTGTGTGACGCCCACCTGATAACAATCTCATACACAGCACGTGTGAGCCACCACCATCGGCCACTACGGAGTACCGCCGATATCGTTCGATACCTCTTCGTGCATTCTGCTACCCTGGTGTTCGTAAACTAATATTTTGTTAGCCTTTATTCTCGTTTACCTGACTGCTAATTAATTAATATTAGTTTAAAATTATGCGATACTAATAATTATCTTATAAACTTGCTAAACATTTTACGTGGAAAAAGTGTAATGGACAATTAAGATATGATAAGAGATGACATAATTATACGAATGATAATAATTGTATTAGTTATTTGCATAATAAAAACGAACAATATGCTAGATTGTTACATAATACTTATGTTCACAATGTACCAATATGCTATTATTTATGGAAAATCACAGAGGTATATTTGAATCCTTACTCGATCCACAAAAACATTAGTTTTTTCCTCTCATGACTATGGTCTTACATTAGTCATTTTATAAAAATATCACTATTCAATAGTTTATAAAATGCATAGAAACTTCAGAGCTATTTCGGTCACGTTATCATTAAAAAGATGTGATTCAAAGATGGTTAGAAGGAATCCGAACCGTGGAAGCTATGACTACCAATACGACTTCATTTTGTCAATAATTAAGTTCCATGATCACAATTGCTCTCGTTGAGAGCAAAATGAAGAAGAAGAAGAGAGAAAATTCACACTACTACAGGGTAACCTATAATTACACCGTTTTACAGTTGACAATGAGCAATTTTACGCGTCATTTTAAACTAATACATATTATGTATAAGTCCGTTTTATCAATCAATTATACCAAACATTAATTAACAGTCAGATAAATGAGAATTAAGGCTAAAAAACATTAGTTTACAGATACCAGGGCAGCAGAACGCACGAGTTACTTCTAAGTTACTTCTAAGAAAATAAGAAAAGAATTTCAAGCAGTGCTAGTCAGCAAAGGTTTGTCGAAGGTGCATATTTTCCAGGATCCCAGGTACCTCGTCTTACCTGTGTTTGTTTATCTGATGAAACGTGACTCTAGGCGGCGAATGTCGGGGTTCGTGTGCCGGGTTAGCTTTGCAAAATTGAAAAGGAAAATCATTATATGGCAGCCAGGTACTCGTCCCTGCCTGAGCTCGCGATGAGGCGCTATCACCAGCAGGTCACCGGAGCCAGGGTCCTCCCTTGCTCCCAGCAACTTTTAATCTCGTATCTGATTCAATACCTGCATTAGCCTGCGAAAGGTCAATTGCAAATAAGATGCTCAAATTGGATTATAATAATACGTTTACAAGACTTAAACATAAATTACGACTACTACATGGTTTGGTAAATCATATTAATTTGCACATACGGTGATAACCATTGTCTTTGAAAGTATTAAAACATACATTATTATAATAATAATCATTTATTCCAGCGTGACCAATTTGAATGCGCAAAACCTGGTCCGCCATATATAACTATACAAATTATAAAAAATAAGTTAATAATAATAGACAAGGGTCAAATAAATAATACCCAAAAAGAAGTGATAATATATATACAATAGTCGGTACAGCCAATCTTACTAATCCTTGTAGACGAAAACATTTTTGTATAAATCGATATTTTAAATTAAAAATACCAATTTATTTCAGCAAAAAATATTAATTAATAAACGTTGACATTCTCATCTCTGAAAGAACTGGAATTTAATGTGAATTTTATTTAAATTCAATTCAATTCAATTTATTTATTTTTTATAAATATTTACATTACAAATACAAAATTTAATTCGTAAATGTTATAATAAGTTAGAATTATATAAGTATATATAAACAAAAGCAAAATTTAAACATAATATATAAAATCATTCACATCAAAGGTGTAAGAGAATCCTGCTTCGAAATACCCTGAGTCATGGAACAGATCGATATTCAGAGTAATATTGTTCAGCATAGCAGTAACTCTTCCAACAGGCATAACCATTGGCAGGTTGGTCCCGTATATTGGAATGTGAAACAATCTATGCTGACGCTGTCTTAGGTAATTATCGGGAACATACAAACCAATGCTCCGCTCTCTCATTAACTCATTAAAATTCTTATAATAATATTTAAGTTATGAAAAATAATTATTATAGTAAAAGTAATAATAAATATTGAGATATCTTCAGAGAATTACAAAATTACAGAATTACAAACACTTCAAGAAACATTTTTTTAAAATAATAATACCAAATCACTCATTTAAAAGTGCTTCATACATAATTTTCAAATCTTGCCATATTCAATATCAAATAGTTTAAAAAACTCCCAAATATTAAAGTTATTTTCATTGGTCGACAAATCTAGGCAGGTTTTTTTTCAAATCCATTCCAATCATTTTTGTTGAACGCCATACATTTTAAAGGTGATCGTAAATACTACATTTTCATAAAATCAATCAATCACTTTATCAAAAAATAGATTTGATCAAACTTAAAAATTTTCTCCTGAAATATCAATGATTCCATAAGAATGAGTGCAAAATCGAATCAAACATGTTTACGAATGCTTTTATTATATACATGATTGGTATTCGTTTTACACACAACAACTATCTATCGATAAACTAGCTACATATAAGTAAAAAACCAATTTTAGTCCATCCATTACATTTTAAAAACAAGCAATAGTATGTATTCCCATTAAAAGTGTTTTATTTCCAACAGAAAATTACAGTTTACCTTAGTAATAATGGTAATGCATGTATTGCATTTTTTTAATCATCTAAAAACACGTTATAAAAATAAACTCTAGCGGAAATTCGCTTTGACCATTTCACTGGCTGATTAATTCAATTCAAAGTATTGATGTGCATGGAACAACATGACAATTTTTCATCACACGTAATCGCATGACATCTAAATCCTGGGAAAATATTAAGTAGATACAGGAATAAACATAATGTAAAAAAGTTATATAACGCTCGCGAATATTTTAGGCAGGTGGACCTCGTTCCAATCCAAGAAAGACAATCGAATTAGTATGTGTAAGCCGTGCGTACGAGGTACACTTTCATTGTATTGGTGTTTATGGTTTATGGGTATACATACTAATTCGAATGTCTTTCTTATATTGAAAGAAGTCTACCCTAAAACGATACTACATTGTTCACATGTTAATATTTTATTATCAAGTATATTACATGCTTACCATATACCGAATTTATTTATTTATTTGCATACATACGGTGCATGGCACTGTTTAAAGAATTAGTTAAAACAGGGAGACATCCTAACAGTTTTAAAAGTATTACCAAAAAGTACACAAGAAAGCAATTAAAATCACACAAGGCAGCACCTACACATTTTAAAATAAATCAGCGAATTATAAAAAACAATTATATGAATACAAAGTAGCTTGGTGGTCTTGTGGTTAGGACTCTCGCCTCGTGGTCCAAAGGTTGCGGGTTCGAATCTCACTCCAGACCAGCAAGTTAGTCCTATTTTCATAACACAAGCGTTTAGTGTAGTTTGAAAATAGGAAGAATATTGATGTGACACGTATTCCGTGTCAGCAGACCTATGTGTAAAAATGTAAGACATTAGCAGAGTAATTAAAGAGTTATGGTTATTATTACAATCGTTGGACATATTTATGTATTAAATAAAACGGATATTTTATACAAACCGTATATTTTACTGAAAGGCAAATCTCGGCGTATCGCTGAATCTTATTCAGCTCTCCTTATGACGCTGAATGAGAC
>JADDOH010016469.1:0-21006 GCA_016648135.1 Agrypnia vestita
CCACATTCCTGTATTGTGTTCTACCTTCAATGTATTTCTATGCCTTATCGGAATTTTGAATATTCGATAAATCGATAAACACGCAGAGCATACGTTTTACAATTTATTAGCGTTAAAATATTGTCACGTGTCGGTGCCAGGGAACAATGAATGAAAACGCTGGAAATTAATTAGCGATTTATTAATTGCTGATTAATTAACTATTCAATGTACAGTCACTAAAAACTAAACTTAAAGATTTTCTTTAGATTACACTATTTTGAAATATATCGCTCGTAAATAAACACATTATTATCGCTGGGTAACACGTATTTAACTGAACACAACTCCTTATTACTTTGATGATAGGATAAAGCTGAATATGAATTATTATTCATTCATTACAAGAGGAAGCGACAACATAAGACATCCGGAGAAAAAGGAAAACACCTCACAAAAATTGAGGGATGTACAAAGGTCTAAAAATCTTCGATAAGCCAGCCGGAGGAACTTCAAAGTACGATGAACTAAAGGAGGTTTAAACAGGAGTGCAAAAATTTTACTGTAAAAACTTTTAAATGACTAGACTAATGAAATCAGCCCAAACAACATTATGTGTGGAACTAAATAATTAAGATAAAAAAGGTAACCCATAAAAACCAAGTTTTTATTATACTCCCTTTCTTTGTAAAATATAATAACAATTAAAGACGAATTAAAACATATAACATTACACTAAACTTACAGTAATTTAATATATTTCTAAAATGTCAGATGTTTTGAACTCTGATAAGACACTTCATGCTTTGAAGATTAAATTCTAAAAACATTTGTCAGTCAATTTAGATTTTCGACATTCGTAGTGAAGTACCTATTATGAATACAGATGGAGTAATTCAAATTTATAAAATATTCCGCGACGTTATCGGGCCGCTATGCTCGTAATCAAACTATTCTAATGATTCCAATTTATTTATTTATTTATTTTGTTTTAGGGAAATTGAAATTTTTTTTTTTAAAAAAACCATAAAATTTCTAAAAATTCGAAATTATACTATAGTTATTAATTTTGTTTAACGAAAATTTGATAGATCTACTTGATCGTTGCCATGAGTCTACAGTAATTTAATATATTTCTAAAATGTCAGATGTTTTGAGCTTTGATAAGACACTTCATGCTTTGTGTAGTGAAGTACCTATTATGTATACCGACGGAGTAATTCAAATTTAGAAAAAATTCCGCGACGTTATCGGGCCTGCCGTTGCTAGTAATCAAACTTTTGTAATGATTTGAATTTGAAAAAACTATTAAAAATTCTGAAAAATCCAAAATTACTATAATTATTATTATTTTTTAACGCAAATTTGATAGATCTTCTTGATCGTCGCCACTAGTCTACTTGCCAAGTTTCAGCTCGAATGGATCACGTGAAAAGGGTCAAAAATCGATCCAAAGTTTTTTTTTGACGGCAAGTCGGCAAGCAAGCAAGCAGACGCCACGAGTTAATATAAAGGGAGTAAAAACATGAATGAAGCAAGAAACAAGTTGTTAATAGCATCGAAAAGATCACTTCCATCGCAAAGTATAACCTTAAAAAACAAACCAACAGAAAGAGTCACGCAATCCAAGTCCTCCCTCCCTCCACTCCCTTTATATTAACTCGTGGCGTCTGCTTGCTTGCTTGTCGGCTTGCCGTAAAAAACAACTTTGGATCGATTTTTGACCCTTTTCGCGTGATCCAATCGAGCTGAAACTTTGCAAGTAGACTCGTGGCAATGATCAAGAAGATCTATCAAATTTTCGTTAAAAAAAATTAATAATTATAGTATAATTTCGGATTTTTAGAAATTTTATTGGTTTTTTCAAATTGGAATCATAAGAAAAGTTTCTTTAGCAATAGCGGCCCGATAACGTCGCGGAATATTTTCTAAATTTGAATTACTCCGTCGGTATACATAAAAGGTACTTCACTACGAATGTCGAAAATCTAAATTGACTGACAAATGTTTTTAGAATTTAATCTTCAAAGCACGAAGTGTCTTATCAAAGCTCAAAACATCTGACATTTTAGAAATATATTAAATTACTGTAAGTTTAGTGTTATGTTATATGTTTTAATTCGTCTTTAATCGTTGTTATATTTTACAAAGAAAGGGAGTATAATAAAAACTTGGTTTTTATGGGTTGCTTTTTTGTTAAATCATTTAAATAATTTGGAATTTGAAAGTAAACACTTGTTACACATATTTATTTAAAACTGAACTAAATATAAGTCTGACATGAGTTGGCCTAACGGCTCTCGAAGGAACGAAGCGACTTTCGGGATACGCTGTATATTATTTATAACGACATATCCGGAAAGTAACGAAGGTCTCCAGGGAGCGACTCTCACTTTGCAAGTAACGAATATTAATCGTCATATTTCTAGGTATTTAAGGGAGCGGCCAGAGCCTAAATTATTTTAGGTTGAACCAGAAAATCAGGGTCGCTGTTAGGATAGTGTTTCTATTTGATCAAGTGACAGGTTTGGATTGATGAATCGATAACGAATGAACCAATAAAATGTCTTTATTATATTTTCCACGACATTTTAAGGACGACCTCGACGTTTAACCCGTCAATTCCCACGTGGAAAACGGTGGAGGGAAATGGATGAATTTGATGTATGTTATTGTTGGGTGTGCATATAGACATAAAATGGGTAAATTTTTCTTATTGAGGTGTCGCCTCAGGGCGACACCGGGCATTATTGATGCTTTTCGTACTGATGTATATGAAATGATACAAGATGTGTTTCTATTGAAATTTTATTGTTTGAAGAAGAATAACTACGTAAACTAAAACAAAAAGTGTTACAGAGTTGACGAAGGATGTAACATGGCTAACTACTTACTAATTATGACATTTTTACCAACATTTCACACGCAGGCTTACGTCAACTTTTTGCACATTTTCCTCATTTACAACACAGCAAACTACAGCTGGTGGTATTTAATAGTAAAATAATAATAATAATTGGATAATTTGTATAGCGCCGTTTTCGCGAAATACTCACCTCAAGGGCGCTTTACACAGAGAAATTATTATCTTACAAGACAACTTACTGCTAGAAAAGAAAAAACTTATTTACTATTACTTATTCACTAGGTGGCATACAAGAAGTGGAATTAAAATTGAGTACTATAATAGTTTGTAAGTCCCTGAAAGAATTATGTGTTTTCGCGGAGTGCACAATATGAGTGGAAAACATTAACTAGCGTTGTTGTGGTCAGATTCTATAGGTTTTTATAGGATTGTCTAAATAAATGCGTCTTAAGTTGTTTTTTGAACAGTGGTAAGCTGTCTGTTTGTCTCAGTTTATTAGGTAGTTTGTTCCATAACTTTGGTCCAGCCACCGCGAAAGCACGATCACCGAAATTAGTTTTGTGGACGCGATTTACTTCAGCTAACCTATTTGTATTAGATGTTGATGCTGAGCGAAGTGTTAGTTGTCTATTATAACCTATGTCTATTTATAACCATAAAGTAAGAAGAAGATTTCCAAAACTGAAATCAATTAGAATATCTTTAGTAATTACACTATCGGCATTTTCACAGCTCCGTGAAATCTGGACGAACGCACTTTTTACAAACCTCACGGAGCACCTGCTGCATCTCTCATTTAAACAGTTAATGTGTGCGTCAAAGTTGCCGGAAAAAAAACTCAACAAAGAACAGAATGTATGCATTTCAGAAATGCTAAACATATTTTAAATGCTTAATTTGTTGTTAAAAAGTTGCCGCACCTGGAGGTGACACTGGGAATTGATGGGTTAAGAATGTTTCATAGTGATTTGGAAGGATCTGGAATGCGCGAAATTATATCAGAAGAAAACGTTTCGTATAAATTGCGTAAATAATCTTTGTTTGACAGTTGCCATAATGAAGCGAGGGTAAGTCATATAAAGGGAAATAGTGATGGTATTTTAACCGGTGACACACTAACCGTTATTTTAGATTTGTATCGAATTACGTCGATGATTGGAAACGAATTTTTGCAATTCGACGGGGTTGCATCGGTACTAGACAAAAATTATATCACAGTCGATACAATCAGATACAAATCACAAATAACTGTACCGAAAATAACCGGTTAAAATAATAATCCCTAATAACTGCGCAGAAAATAACAGGTTAAAATAATGTCAAATGTACTGTGAATCGTGCGAAGTAATCTGGTAGCGTACCAGAGACAAGGGAAATATTCTCGAGTGAGCGAAACAGCGTAAATCACAGAATAGTGTTCCCGTTAAATTTGTAATTGACCCTTTTCCCGTGATCCAATCGAGCTGAAACTTTGCAAGCAGACTCGTGGCGAAGATCAAGAAGATCTATCAAATTTTCGTTAAAAAATAATAATTATAGTATAATTTTGGATTTTTAGAAATTATAATGGTTTTTTCATTTTGAAATCATTACAAAAGTTTGATTACTACCAACGGCGCCGGCTGCCCGATAACGTCACGGAATATTTAAAATTTGAATTACTCCATCGGTAGGTTTAATAGGTACTTCACTACGAATTTCGAAAATTTATGATAATTGGTTCACTGATGATAGCACACTTCGTTTTTTTGGGAAGAAATCAAATAATAAAGAGATATTTTTAGAGATTTTTAACATAGATATTTGTCTAGACATGTTTCATTTTCAGTCAATCAATTATTACATGATTGTAAACTTAATTTACAAAGAAAGGGAGTAAAATAAAAACTTGGTTTTTATGGGTTAGTTTTTTTTTCAATATTTCTGACCTAAGTGAAACTTCATCTGTAGGGTTCTATTTTGTCGCCCTACGCCGAGAATTCGCTACAATATTAATTAAAGCTTTGATGGCCTCTCAAGTATTGTTAAAAATATATATACTGGTCTATAAATGGAGTTTAAAAAATTAATTTTCAGGCCATGTGCATATGTTAAATAATTCAGTAAAATATCAAATATACATAGAAGAATATTGCTTGAAATTCCACTTTAAAATTAAATAGATATCATTATCAGCTGCGAAACCTGCGTATATACTATGCCATAGAGGTACTGTAGATGACTAGTATAGTCCATTCAAATATTTGAAAGAATACTGATTTAGAACGTAGTATGCATGTGCAACTTTCAAAAACTTATTGATGTGTGGATATTCTTACAGTGGAATTGGTGAACGTTGCATTGTATAAAGTGATCACTTAAGCTAGCTCATACAAATCATAAGCCCTGGGCCACCCTATAAAGACATCCATACACGCTTCTCATATAAATAGCTTCGTCTCTGTGAGACTTATATAATTTATCTTAATTAATAATAATTAATTAATAAGCCTCTCTCTACGGCCAGTGGTTAACGTTGTCTGAATAAAATGATAAAGTTAAAATGAAGATAAGTTGTAGAAGTCTCACAAAGACGAACCAATTTATATAGGGAACGTGCATGGAAGTATTTTATTGGGTGTTCCAGGTCTTTTGACTGCATTAGCTGGCTTAAGTGATCACTTTACACCTGGGGCGTGCAGTGAGAACATAAAGCATGATTTTTTCCCAAGCATATATTTTGAAAAGAAACCTAAATAAGAGACGTAGGTTTCTCGTAATTTTCCTATCACAATAATTAACACATTATTCAGATTTTAATATTGATTAGGTGTAACCCGTCAAAAATGACGGTGAAGAAAAATAATACCAAAAAAAAAGAAAATAAAAAATTAAATTGCCATGAAAAAAAAATACTGTAAGGACGTTACACGAAGTTACGGGGACAGACAAATTATTATTATTGGGATAAATATTTAATTT
Source organism: Agrypnia vestita (assembly GCA_016648135.1). Classification (NCBI taxonomy): domain Eukaryota; kingdom Metazoa; phylum Arthropoda; class Insecta; order Trichoptera; family Phryganeidae; genus Agrypnia; species Agrypnia vestita. Next base: position 5,807 of record JADDOH010016469.1, read on the forward strand.
CATTTTTTTTCCAAATATGTTTCAATAAAAGTAATGCTTCTTGTTCTCACTGCAAGCCCCTGCTTTACAAAATGCAACAGATCTTAAGTCCTGTAAAAGACTTCCATACACGTTTCCTTTATTAATAGCTTCGTCTCTGTGAGACTTCTTTAATTTATCTTACTCCTAAAAATCGAGTATATGTTTTCCCAAAACAATATTGAAAAAATTTAGCAAATTAATTCTTATACAAGTGTTCGTACATTAAAAATAATAATAATAATTATTATGATAATAGCTTTTATTCAGACATTAATATTTAAGATTTGCTTGTGACAAGTTAGGCTGTCACACCATGGCAGTTCTCTCTGTATGCCTTTTGGCAAAGGCCTCCTCCAATTTCCTCCATTCCTCCCTGTATTCTGGTCCACACGCCACCTGCTGTAGCTTTGATCTCACCCACCCATCTTCTACAAGGCCTGTCTCGTTTCCTTTTCTTGTCTCTTGTGAACCAATACATTATTGTTTTTGATCATTTCTCTCTTCCCCTGATTGTATGTCCAGTCCATTTCCATTTAAGCCTTCTGATGGATACTTTAACATTCTTCGTTTTTGTTTGTTCTTTGATTATTGAATTCCTTATTCTATCTGAGTTTTTTCCCCAACATACTTCTCTCCATTGCATTTTGGCTAGATTCTAGCTTTCATTCGTGGGCTCTAGTGATCGCCCAGGTTTGACAGCCGTAAGTTAGGACAGGCAGAATGCAGGTATCGAAGAGTTTACTTTTGATGTCTATGCTCATATCTCTGTTCTTACATTAATAGTTATTAATTAATTAATTAATTAATAGTCATTAACAGATATTAAATTAAAGCACTGGAATATTGATATGTCAGTGTTTACCGACATGTATAATTGGCAACATTGCAGAGTGGTCGCCGACGCCGATGATTGGACACTCAGATCAATTGGTATTGTTATAATACCTTTGTGCTAGCGCTTTTTCCAATCTTTGAAGGGCAATTTTTTGCACGTTCATTGGCAGTGATTCTGTCTTCATCTTCACAATACTATCTTAACGTTATCTTTTATACTTATTTAGTAATCGAGAACAGGAAGATATTGCAGGGAGCTATGTATGTAATTTTTATCATAAAAAGTGTATTGCGTACTGTGTAAAAACTTGTTAATCTGGGACTCATTCCTAAATTGTATTTATTGATTTGCGACAGTCTTTATTTTGTTCTGAATATTATTGTAACGATATGCTAAAAAATATTTACGCACTGTCCTAACACCTGGTAATATATCACTCAGTAGTGATAATACAACACTGTCGTAGGATCTAGAATGGTCTATAATTGTCTAAAACCTTCAGAAAACGTGTATTAACATCTAGAAATCCCTGGAACAAACGAGAAGGGACGAGGACCTTTTTCTAAATACTAGAATAATCTAGAAAATAAGAAAATACCAGCATTCGGATATAAATACGGAACCTCGCCGCGGCGGGAATGGAGTTGTCGTGTTTGACAGATCGTTCAGTGCGAAGCGGCAGATATCGAGTGATTGGATGGAATGTTCTAGTTAATGTTAAATGCGTGTTACCTAGCTGTAATAAAGTGTTCATTTACCAGTGATATATTGCGAATTATTATGATTTAAAGAATAGCGTTAAGTTTAATTCGCTTTAAGTGACTTGGTACGCTGAATAGTTAATTAATAAATCGATAATTAATTTTGAGTGTTGTCATTCATTCCTCCCTAGCCACACCATGTAACTTTATTTACGATTTATTTTATCACTAAGAAATTATTTATTATTAATTCATCAAAGAAGTGTATTGTGTAATTATATCATTTAAAATGTTCATAAAATCAAATTAATTCATCAGTTAGAAAGACATACAGAAAAATCAAATCCACGAAAAATGTTTGGCTGCGACCGGGATTCGAACCACGGATCTCCTCCTTTTTCGGGGCAGGCGCGTTATCCAATTACTCTACAGAAGCCTTGTATATTTCCGTGAATATATCGACCTTATCTGTAAGTCTCATTTATTAATTGATGAACATTTATTCTGCGAATTTGCCGCTAGATACACGCCAGAATTAACCGTTTAATTCATTTTTATTTTTGGACACGTTTGATACAACATACATGTTCATAACGTATGTTCGTAAAATATTTATACTTTGTACTCTATCGTCATTCTAGTGTAGTGTTCTTTAAATATCCAGCATAATCAATTATGAGTTGGTATAGAGCTAAAATAACATAAATGGAAAGTTGTATTGATAATCAACTAATAAGTAGTTTTCTCCACAACCAGCCACAACCACCCACCGTTGGTTACGGTGGTGGATGTGGCTGGTTGTGGTGGTGTCACATCGAAAATATGCAAGTTTGGTGGGGGTGGCTGTGCGTGGGTGGGAGTTGTTGACGAAAATGTGCTTTCTAGCACATTGTTTTGTTATGAGAAGGCCGAAAATGCTTCAGATTGTTACAAAATAGGCGCGCCGACTGTGTCGGTGAGTCTAGAAGATTCCGGAAAAACCTGCTCCAAAAGTTCTGGAAGGAGAAGGTTCTAGAAAATTTCCGAAAATTCTATAGGGTTCTAAACTGAGTGGCGGAATGTGTCTAGAAGGTTCCTGTATATTCGATAAATTTTTTGAAAGTTCTGGAAGGAGCATGTTCTAGAAGGTTCGCGAAAGTTCTACGACGATCCAAACAGTGTACTAAAAATCTACGCGTGCGAAGCCGCGCGGGCAAGAGCTAGTTTTTGTGTAAAAGTTCACCACACTATTCCACGTGTTGATGGAAGTTTATCCTGAGCATAAGGTGGACAGTATCACGCATTAATATAGCAACTTTGCAGAAACTACATATCAATAAGAGACTACAATTTTCTTGGAGCGTTTTCGCCAATCCTTTGGTTGAAATGTATGACAAGTCGTCGGTTTGGCAAAATAGGGGAAGGGAGGGGGGGGTTCGGTCTCAAAATTTTTCAAACCATGGGGCGAGGGGTTGTTTCATTTATCTTCATTTATCTCTATCGACTTCCCAAAAATTTCACATAAAAAATGTACTATTTGAAGTGTATACTCGTACTTTCAATAACTTTGAAGTGTGTGAAGTTTGTAGTGCGCACTATACTTCAAAAGGTGTGAAGTATACCATTCAATGTAATGTAGTAGTTAGTACAGAGCGGACCCATCACTAACTATTACCGTTCGAAGTATATGTAGGTATATTTATTAGAGTTACTGACTTCTCGAAAAACATTTTTTTATATATATTTGGAATAATCAGGGAAAGTCATGATTGTTATATTTTTATGCAGGGTCCTAAAGGGTAACTGTGCAAAAAAGTGAATGGCTTTCCATTTAATTGGTAATAGATTATTTTAATGCACAATTATTTCAAGGGGAGAGTGTGGTGGAGATGGGGTGAGGGAATATTTTTTTCGCAAAGTGCTAAGAAGTAAGCGTGCATTTGGAATCGATAGTACTAAATAATTTAATATTTTAAAAAATAAGGGTAAACACAACACTGTTTTATTTCACTTTATTTATTTTGAATTGTTAGAACGTTTTCGGGATTTCTCCCATTGTCAATAACAACACATTTTTTAAAATATTAAAAATGAATTTCCACAATGTTACAAACAAAAAACTTGAACATTTGAATACATTAATTTAGAGTGCACATCTGAGGGGGACGGCGCCTTTATTTTCCACAGGGTCTTAGATAATTAGGCGTTTTTTGCATAATTTTGTTTTCTTATCTTTATTATCTTATATAATAATAATAGTATGTCAAACTGCTGTCAGATCAGCGAGATGATAAAGTGGAGGATTAACTGCCAAAAAGAGAAAAGAATTTTAGGAAGAGAAAGGGGTTGTAAAGGCTTTAAACACACCTGGAATGTAAGCAAGAGGAAACGTTAATTCTGAAAATAATTCATCGACCAAGCGCTTACGCGCACAAATGTCCCTAAAAAGACCTGCTCTATAAAAAATGATATGAACCATGTACGAATGATTTTGCGATCGTGAAAACGTAAATACGCATAAAAATGATATACCTACATTCTTTCGGCGCCCCATAAATCAAAAAGCGTCTATCAACAGTTATGTGTTAATATGGGTAGCATTTTTTTCATAGGTTTTTTCACTTGTACTGCTGCATTCCTAAGAGAGGCGTTAGGGTCAATAATGACATTGTTGATGTTATGTTTGTTAACAAGTAGAATTAAAGAAAGTAAATTTTAGGGCCAAGACCTTATAGCGGTGATGTTTTTGACCAGAAAATTTGAAATCTTTGTACCATTTTTCCATAAATATAAGGGTAGGTGTGGAAGTTGTCTCGGGTGTCCATATGAATGTTTGAATGGTCACGAGATGATAGAATCAGAAAGAATTGCACATAGTTAAGGATTTTACAGCACTCTACACATTTTAAGTTAAAGTGGAGATTGTGCTACAGAGGTCTAGCACAATCTATCAGCTTCGCAAAATAACTAGAACAAAATTCCCTATAAACACGGGAAACGAGCGACAATAAATATAACGGGCGATTTCGGTGCAGATAAAGTACCTACCGACGTGTAAGAAGTGTTTCATAGTATTCAGAGCGATATTAGAACTTCTAAATACGGGTAGAAGATTTAGTGTGAATTAAAGAAAAGTGCTCCCGTTAAATTCGTATCCAGTGACTTTGTGTGATAAATAATACTTTAATTTTCAAGTGTTTCATTTGCCTTCCATAGCCACGATTCCGCGACAATATCTACACTCACTCCATGATATCTCTAATAACTAGATATTGGACAATTTTGTGGATACAAGTTACAGTTAAAGAATGCTAATTTAACCAATTGTGGACTCACTGGACACTTTACAAAAAAAAAAAAAAATTTTTTTTAAAGTCTTGCATAGTCTCGGTCCTAAGAAGCTGGAGAGTATTTTTCAAGGTAGGCTGGAAATTTTTATTAAGTATGTAAAAAAAAATCTTCCTATACGCCTACGTCAAGCGCCGTATTTTTCTCGAATATTCCCAGGGGGGAGTATTATTATTGTGATAAAAACGGGAGCTTTTTTACGCCCGCCCCTCTCAGGAATTCGGCTATGGAAAAAGTCCCTTTCGGCACGTGACCTCTGACAAATTTCCCTCGAGAATTTTTACAACCGGGGCGTGATGCTAGGCCCCTTTTTAGGGACCCTAATTCACCTATCTGTTCTTGTTGGTAGATTTATATATTTTAATTGAATAGGTTGATATTTTGAGAGATAAATCTATTGCGCTTTTTTGCTTTCATTTCAACCTTGTCGTACTAGCTTTAGGTCTGTGAGACCCATGAATAATTTAAGTTGTAACCTAATCCTACTTTGAATTTCATTTGCTTACGAGATTTTGGGTTGCCACAATCGTTGTATTTATTGTCATTTTTTACATTATAAAAATCACAAGGGCTCTACTATTCGCTTGCTAAGTTGAAACTGAATATTAAGGCTGGACATTCACTGCAAATGTATAATGTGGGTTTTTATTATTCATTCAATTTACGCAACATGCCGAATGAGGAGACATTAAAAATGATTTACTACGCTTTATGCCAATCCATGCTAGTATATGGGATAATTGGCTGGGGAAGTGCCACAATAAATATTTTAGAACCTCTTATCTTAGCTCAGAAATCCATAATAAGAGTTATATCAAGAAAACTATTTTTACACCCAACAGAGAAACTTTTTGAAGCGAGTGATGCTTCAACACACCACTACATCGCAAGAACCACTTCACACATAAAATAAAAATGCCTCATATGAAGACGTCATTTGGACAAAGATACTTCCTGTATATGGCACCGAAACTTTTCAACCTCCTGGACTCTAAAACAAGACAAATTCCCTCACAGTCTCTTAAACAAATAATTGGATGAATGGATGATGAGAGTTTTTACGTGGCTGTATAAAAAATTGGTCTTAAATCAATTTACATTGTAACTTTATTTCTTATTCCTTACTTTTAGTGTTTACCAACATTGCATATTCTTTTTGATTTTATCATGTATTAATTAATGCTTTTTATGTTTTTATATTATGTTGTCTTTTATAATATCTGTCTTTCATTATTATTTTTCCTTTCTCCTTTTTTCTTCTATATAAACTGCAGAAAACACTTTTAAACAGGCCTAGCCTAAGTGGTTAATCGCCAAATTATATTCTGAATATATTTTGTGTGAACAAATAATAATAGTAAAAAAAATAAAAAAATGATGAATTCATATCAGAATGTGTATGACGGCCTACAATTTTTTTTAGGATTATAGCTTAGGTAGAATCTTTGTTTTTATATAAAAGTAATGAACTGAACATTACTACAATAATTAAGAAAATAAAAGCATTGACAGGCCTCGGCCAAAAAAAATCGTTTTCAGTGTATTAGAAAAAATATCAATATGTTTATTTTTTATACGTAAGCAGAATATGTTTTCTTACGATTACTAGCATTACGACGATAAAACTGTACTAAAATAATGAAGACATCTTTAGTATTAATAAAGACATAAATTTTCAACAAATTTTTACGTTTTTGGATGATTTTCAAACGCTTCTTAATCATATTACACGTGCACTTTGAGTCTTTAACTACTATATAAAATGTAGTTTTGTTATTAAAAATACATTAATTACTGTTTATAAATAAAAATTCCAAAGTATGATATATGTCCTAAAATGATGCAGTTTTAAAATCAATCTGTTTTCATTTGTACATGCAAATAATATGCATTTGCAGTGAAAGTTTTTGCAGTGAAACCGTTATTTATGCAAGACAATTGTTTGGAAATATATGTTATTCAACAGTTTGGAAAAATAATATTGTTTATTAAAAAACGTAGAAATTTTTGTTATCGACCCAGTAGCACCTCCTTGTCTCTCTGGCGGTTGCTATCTTGCTCGAAACAGCTCTAAATAGTTGGACTGTGAATTTCTCAAGTTTTTTTTACCCTATTGTATGAAGATGTTCTTCTTGGAACGAGTTTTCTAACTCTAACAAACTAACTAACCATCTTCCAATATAGTAGTATCTAATGGTGCCAGGTCTTTCGCGGATGCTTCCATAATCATGTCAAGGAATGACTTAGGCGAGTGGTGTGAGCCACGCTTCACCCGCGTTTAAGCTTCGTTCTTCTTTTTATTGGCTTCGTTCTTCTTTTTATTGGCTTCGTTCTTCTTTTTATTGGCTTCGTTCTTCTTTTTATTGGCTTCGTTCTTCTTTTTATTGGCTTCGTTCTTCTTTTTATTGGCTTCGTTCTTCTTTTTATTGGCTTGTCGGATACTCTGTAAGATTGGTCGGCCCACTCGAGGGCATGTTCACACTGTAGCCTCAAATCACCATAGTTTTATAAATAGAAAACTCTTTTGTTTTCTATTTATGAAACTGTGTTCACAGAAAACAAACTGATATCTCCTTTCCATATAGCAGTATATATTCAGTTTGGTGACAGAATACTTTTGTAGCTGCATAATTCAGAGGGTTTATGTAAATTTGGTCTCGAGATTAGCAAGAAAGGGTCGTGAAATAATTCACCATATAGTCTTGTATATCTCCTTCCACATGCATAAAAAAGTGGTTTTTACCAAAAATTTAGAGATTTTGCGGGGCTGACCTTTAAACTCAATGCTTTCTAGAAAAAAATAACAAAAAAGTATTTGTATCTGATAAACAATAAGTTATTGAAGTGTCGCAGAGACAAAGCTATTTATTTGGAAAACACAAGGAATAAAAATCCTTGTGAGGTGTTCACTGGGCTTTAAACCTATATTAGCTGGCTTAAGTGATCGTTTTACACATTTACATAATACAACATTCGGTTCTAAAGAATAATCGTGCAAAAAATTATGTCAATAATCAAAGCCGTCATAAAAAAATATTATCTTCTTTATGTTTTCTTAATATATTTGTCACAAGCACAGAATATTAAATTGTACAGACTTGAAATAAGTCCCTTCTTTAGACGAGAGGACTGCAATACAGTGGAAGTACGTACCCCCTCAGATATATTTAAGACGTATTAATTCATATTGATGTTCAGGTTTTTTTTATTATCTCGATCGGTTACCTAGTCTCATTACAAGTTTATATTTAAGTTTTGTTATTTTCATATGATATTATTACCTATTACTTTTTTACGTTTTTATGTATTATCTGATACCTAGTCTCACTAACAAGTTTATTTTTAAGTTTTGTTTTTTTCATACAATATTATTATTTCTTATATATTTTTTATCCTTTGTAAATTAAACCTATAACTGAATATGCTATGTACTTATGCAAGAATATGGAAAAGAAACGTGCCGACAAGCTGTATAAGGCTTGGCACGATCTATAATAAAAGAAAATATGTAAAAATTTAATAATGAATAATAGAAAAAAAATCCAGTTAAAGTATTTATTTTTGAATATTAAATCCGTCAGTAAACAAAACTTCTTTTACAATGGACGTATTTTTAATATTTTTTTCATTAATTTAGGTCCTTTTGTAATAAAATGCGACTTGTATACCACAGGCAACAGGCATAACCATCTGCAGGTTGATCTTGTATATTGAAATGTGAAACGATCTATGCTGATGCTGTCTTAGTTAATTATCAGGAACATATAAATCAATGCTAATTTCAGGATTGTCGGTCATACCGTGCAACAATGGATAAAAATGCGTAATCAAATATACAATCCTTCTAGTCTCTAAACTATTGTAGCCAAGCATACACTGGAGAAACTCGGTTGGGTAAATCCAAGGATAATGCCCGTACTCTCTCATGTAGAGATATTTCATCATCATCGTCATCTTCATCCCCTTGTCCTAGAAGGGTCGGGTGCCCAAAGACTGAACAAGGTGCATCCATATTCCCCTTGCTTCTGCATGAGTCAACCATGAGTCTTGCTTCTGCATGAGTCAACCAATTCCAGACCAATTCTGTTTTCATATACATTTTTTTGTTTCTTCCTTTCGGGGTTGCCAAGAGGATTCTTCTTGGTATTTGTTTCTCTGGCATTCTTAGCATATGTCAGAGCCACCTCATTTGTGATTTTTCAATGTTAAGGAGTGGAGGCTCCAAGCCGAGTGTGTGCTTTATGTCAGCACTTGTCACTCTGTCCATCAGTGTGACTCGCGCTCCCTCCCAAAGAAAACTCATCTCCGTAGCCTGGATCTTTTCTTTCACCGTCAGTATCCAAATTTGATGGCCATATATTAGGGTGGGCCTGTACACAGTCTTGTCTTGTAGAAATATTTAGTATTCAATTCAATTCAATTCAATTCAATTTATTTCACGATAATATGTACATGACAAACAAAATGTTTAAGGCATACATATTAGGAAGTATATATCAAAAATGAAAATATTTAATAAATTAAAAATAACATAAAATCTGGTCAAAGGTGTAGGAGAATACCGCTTCGGAAAACCCCCTCAGACACATGGAATATATCAATACCCAAAGCAATTTTGTTCAGCATAGCTGTGGCTCTTCCAACAGGCATAACCATCGGCAGGTTGGTCCTGTATATTGGAATGTGAAACAATCTATGCTGACGATGTCTAGTGTAATTATCAGGAACATACAAATCAATGCTCTGCATAATTTCAGGATTATCGATCATACCGCGCAACAATCGATAAAAATGTGTAATCAAATACACATTCCTTCTAATCTCTAAACTATTGTAGCCAAGCATACCCTGGAGAAACTCGGTTGGGTAAAGCCAAGGATAATGCCCGTACTCTCTCATGTAGAGATATCTCAGAAACTTCTTTTGGACTTTCTCCACCATAAGAGAGTACTTGCCCTCATGTGGCCCCCAGATCATCGAGCCACTCTCGAGTCTACTCCGCACCAAGGAGTTGTAAAGAGTTCTGAGTACGCGGGTATTCTCGAAAACCCTGGCAGTACGCAGAACAAATCCTAACATTCTCAAAGCATTACCACCGATCGTCTCTATGTGATCGTGAAATGTTAGGTTGCTTACAAATCTAACACCTAGATCTTTAACATTTGATGTTCTTGTCAGATTTTGATCGTTCATTTTGTAGCGAAAAAATAGAGTTTTTTGGGCCCTAGTGAAGGATGTAACCGAACACTTGGAAACAGTAGTAACAAGTAGTACTATCATCATCATTATTCTTGGCACTCCAACCCTTGGTGGGTCTTGGCTTCTTCAATAATGTTCCTCCACACATCTCGGTCTAGTGCCAGCTCTCTCCAGTTTCGAAGCTCTAAGGCAGAGATATCTTTGAGGACGTTATCACTCCATCTTAATTTTGGCCTTCCTAAGCTCCTTCGCCTTATTGGCCTCAGCAGGGACTTTGGTGCTTGATGCTCGGACATTCTCTCCACATGACCCAGCCACCGAAGTCTTCCCAGTTTTATAAATTTTGTGACGTTTGGCTCCTTAAATAGAGTATAGAGCTCATTGTTGTAACGTCTGCGCCAAAGTTCATTTTATAGAACCGGTCCGAAGATACGCCTCAAAATTTTCCTTTCAAAATCGTCCAATGCTCGCTCATTCCTCTTAGTTAGTACCCACTTCTCAGCTGCGTACATGAGCACTGACCTAATAAGCGTTTTGTACACTAATATCTTGGTGTTTCTGGACAGCAGTCTGGATTTTGTCTGCTTTTGTAGGCGGAAAAAACAGCGATTTGCGCTCACTACGCGCTTCTGGATCTCCTCTGTAGTATTGTTGTTGCTTGTTATCAGGGATCCTAGGTATATAAATCTTGGTACCGTTTCAAAATTTTGACTTCCATACGAGAGAGATGGGATTTGTTGGGTGCATCCTACGGCCATGTATTTGGTCTTCTGCTGGTTTACTATGAGACCCATGTTTTTGGCAGAACTTTCATGTAGTACTATAGTATTTAGTTAAACCTTTTCATAATTGTGGAGCACAGCGCCAACTCAGTGCAAGCCGCGCAGTCATGGAGGTCTGAATCCGTAATTAAAGAGTAGCATCGGGTACAGAATAGCTTTATAGGATTAATACGATTCCATAACCATAACGAGCGGCAGGTAGCGAGACATGAAGCACTTCATACTGTTACTATTACTTTAGAATTTTTATTGATATTAATTATTGATTTAATAACACTAAAATTGGTATATATGGGTGTGTGTATTCACTGTCGAATTTTTATGGTATATTTTATTTTAAGTATTTATTAGCTGTTCTTCTTCTTTTATCTTTATTATTTTAATTATTTCTCTTTTTCTTCCTTTTTCTCCTTTTTATATTTTCCCTCCATGTGTCTCAATACAACATTGATGTAATTTGCAATCTATTTGGCGGACCAGGTCTTGCACTAACAACCTGGTAACGCTGGAATAAACACATTATTATTATTATTTTATTAAAAATTTACAAGCTCATAAAGCTAGTAATTTGTTTAAACAATTCAAACTTCGTGGAATTAAATGTGAAAACAAAATTCCAAACAGGAAATATCCGTTAGTCCATGTCTATACAGGGTTATTTGGAAAGCATCAATTCCTCGCAGGACTATATTCCTGCCTTGATCATGAGTCGAAAATGTTCAAGTTATTATGACCTAATTTCAATAGTTATGGAGATATGCAACATCAAACTTTGCATTTTTTTTTCAATATTTCTGACTTATTTTTTGTAAAACGTTGGACTATCATTACAGTGACTCATATCGAGTACGAAAAATTCATTCGTTTCAATACAACTTATATAAAATGATAAAAACCCCGAAAAAATTCCAATTGGAATGTTTTCCAATTGGAATTCGAAGGTTTTTATTTTTTTATATAAGTTGTATTGAAACGAATGAATTTTTCATATTCGATATAAGTTGCTGTAATGATAGTCCAACGTTTTACAAAAAATAAGACAGAAATATTGAAAAAAAATGCAAACTTTGACGTCGCATATCTCCTTAACTATTGATATTAGGTCATAATAGCTCGAACATTTTCGACTCACAATCAAGGCAAGAATATAGTCCTGCGAGGTTATTAATGTTTTCCAAATAACCCTGTGTAATATTGCAGTAACAACTGTTTTTATAGGCTTGTTTTTGTTTGCCTCGCCTACGGTGAGGTTATAAAAATGATAAAATAGCCTCTCAGGCGATTCTCCACCCCGGGGACCCAAAATTTAATATATCCAGAGAGAAAGCCTAGATTGGTCACGTATCTAAGTTGTGTTACGTTGTTTAAGGAAATACAGAGCTACGTAAAGGGTTTTCCCCAAAGCCCTATTTATGAAACGGCAACACATATCGGATCAGGTTCTCTGATTTGATTCGTAACGATCCACAGCCTCTTCTAGGCATATGAAAATCGGACTTCTTGGTGCTTGGTTTTTGTATTTTCGTGTTTTTGTATTTTTGTGTTTTCACAACCGAGCGACTCAGAATCCGACTGTTATCTTGCAATCTTAATGTTTAAGGAAGACTAATTAACTAACTAACTAACCATCACGCCGTTTCCCCGCAGGGGTAGGCAGAGAGGATTGAACGCCGCACTCTTCTATCCTGGCACACCACTTTTGCTTCGGCCGCATTCATACATCTTCTCATACACGTTCTACGGCTGTTGCGGCTTTTAACAGGGCCATCCTCAAATACTTGTAGTACCTGCTCGTGCCAGGTCTTTTGCGGACGCCCTCTATTCCTGTGCCTTGAACACTCGCCTCATATATTTTCTTAACCATCCTTTCCTCGTTCATACGTTCCACATGACCGAACCATCTCAGCACTCCTTTCTTTATTCTATCTACCACACTACAGCCAGCATTGCATTCACTTCTAATTTGTTCATTTCTCACTCTATCGACCAAAGATTTTCCACACAAGCGTCTTAGTGACCGCATTTCCACCGCATTCAGTCTACTTTCATTCCTCTTTTGCCGATTCCGGGCTTCACTTCCATACATAAGGTGTTCCGCACAGAACAGGCAAAAAAGGTGCGGTCCGCTGATTCCGCTTCAGAAGCCTTCTGGATGTCTCACACAGCACGGGCGCACCGTGTGAGCAGCTGGAAAAAGAGCGATATTAGTACACGGGAATGTGCACCAGAGGCGACAGCAAAAGAATTTGCTTCGAGCAAAATGTCTAAACTCGACGAGGTCGTCAAGAATAATCGTCTTAAAAAAGACGGTTGAACTGCGAAGAAATACTTAGCTTGGCAAAATCCGCGCCAGCAATCAGCACCCCGCAGAAGCGGTAGGTACCGAGCGTGAACGTCCGCTCAGAGTCAGCACACCGCAGACGCAGTAGGTACCGAGCGTGAATGTCCGCTCCGTGTCAGCACGCCGCAAGGCGATCGCCGCCGATAGCAAGTACCGGGCGTGAAGCGAGAGCGCTCGGCGTTAGCAGGCAGCAACAGCAGATCCTGATGACGTAGTTCGGCTCGAGCTTGAGAGCGAGCGATGTCAGCAGGCAGCAAAATCGTAGGAGGTAGTCGGGTGAGTAAATGAAACACACGTGAAGGGTTTGCCACGGCGTTTTAAACCAGACTGAGGGTCGGTCCGCCTTGAATGCGATATTTATACCCTGGGCCGGGACCAGGAGGCCCCGGCCTCGAAGCCAATTAAAACAAGTTACAGTTTGCATACAAATGGCGCGTTTCGGCCGCTTAATTCTACTACATATATTACAGTTTTTTAATTATTAAATTAAACGCACCTCCCCCGGAGGATTTACATATATGTCATTACATTGACTGCGTCTCAATAAACAGTCTGACATATTGCGTGGCAACCTTGAGACATTATTATTAAAGCAACAGTTAAAATATATCTCATTTTCTGGCCCGGCGGGCTATGAAATTTCAACAATTAAATCTCTTAAAAATCCAAATTAACTTTTAGGTTTAGTTTTTTGTATCTATTATATATAGTGCGTCACAGCGCATCTGTTGATATATCACACTTTATTGTAAGTCGCAGCTTACTATAGTTATGAATTTTTAAACTTTTCAACAAAAAACTAATTTTGTAATTTATTCAAAATTATTTCCACATATGAGTGTGTATATTATCTAGATAGGTCTTGATCCACTGATCATTATAAAAAAAGAATTATCAAAATCGGACACCTCTGACGGAAGTTATTCCGGTTTGTGTGTTCATATGAGCTTTTGTATGGAAAAAACCCAGCCCAGTATGTCGCTCATAAGCGGCGGCTGGTTTTGTGTTGGTGGTGTCAGACTTATGTTTCCATATTAATGTGATTGTGATTCACTCATTAATAATGTATTTGAAAAGTATTTAGATTTTTCCTTGCCATAAAAAATGTATGTTTTTTACCAATGATCTGTTGGCAATCTGTTATGCCATACAGTCAATCATTTATTGTGTCATCTGTAGACAACTTTTTATGTCTTACAGAGTGTGTGCATGTGTGTGACTCTACTACTTATCTTTTATAAGTGTTGAGACAACTTTAATGTTGCTTATCTGGCAAATATGATGATAATAGGGTACAAAATGCGCCTTGTGCGCAAATAAAAACATCTCCCGCCCGCTCTTTTATTAAAACAATGAAAATGCGGTATCTTATTACATAGAATTATGATTCAGGTCCATCTGAAATCAAAAAACCATTAATTTCCATCATATTAGAGAGCTCTGAAATGTTAAAAAATCTGAACATTAATATTTTCATATAATATTTTCAGCAAAAACATACACATTTCAGATCATGCACTCTAACGCATTTCCATTGTCATCAGCGGGATGCGTTCTCATGGAGCTGAGGCTCCGCATTCGCTCATCCCCTCTCCCGGGTGCCGCCGCCTGACGTCGAGACACGTATAAGGACAACCACCGCGGCCGAGAACTCGCGCGCTGTCCTCGGCACGGTACCCATCCTCAACCGGGGCACGGCGATCGGCGTTGGCCCTGAAAGGGGCCTTTGCTCTGTTTCATTCACATGAGAAATTTCTATCATTCAATTCAATGTATATTAATGTATATTAATCTATTAATGTATGTTAAATTAAATTTTTAAATTCAGTGGAAAATTTTTAAGATTGTTTTGCTGTTAACTTTTCCCAAAACAAAATAAATAAATAAACACACAAATACACACACTCACACAAACTCACTATTGGACATGTTTTTTCTTATTTTTTATCGATTGTATATATGTGTTTTCTTGTAATTGGCCCAAAACTCTTTAC